>JAFVLL020039954.1:0-23003 GCA_021397915.2 Tor tambroides | reverse complement strand
CATTTTCATTTCACATATGACTACCTTTAACAACTTTATGTCTGTTCTCAATTACATGAGCTTGTGGCACATGAATTTTAAAGGGCAGAGAAAGTAAGTGGGAAATGGCCAAAAGGGAAATGTATTGCTTATGACTGTGCAAAAGCAGTAGCTATTTTAATCTCCATCATAGTTGTGTTCTCCAGGGACTTTTTGAGAAGGCTTGGTGAAAAGGACATGGGCCAGCAGGTTTGAAAAAGAGTGAGAGAAAGGAACAAGAGGGAGAAGGTTAAAGGGAAGAGAGATCCGGGCGAGAGAGATATGGAGAGTCTTTTTCTGCTCTATCAGGGTGGAATAATTGGCACTTCATGTGGAAAGACACAGGCTCTCTGGGCTCTCTCTTCACCCCCATCACTCTCTCCTCTTCACTTCTTGTATCCGTGCTTTCCATCCATCTCCCTCACAACTGAAGAGTTTGAGCAGATCTCAATGGATCTGTCACACAGGAACTGAAAGAGTGTTTGTGAGTGACTGATGGTAATAGAGATGCATATACGCTCATGTTCAATAAACTCACCAAGATCTTGTCAAACGGTCAGTTTCTTGGGTCAGCATTGTGAGTGTGTTACAAATGGACGTGGATTCGCCCTCATGTGGTGAAATACACACGTAGAGCTGTGTACCAGGCTAGCATCATGCATGAATGATCCTAACCTGAATAACATTGTCCTGTGTTTGTCTTCATCCTTCCTCCCATCCTCCCCTTCCTCTTGCATTTTCCTCTTCATCACCGGCAACCATTCACGTCCAACCCCTTGATCTAGTGAGCAGAAGCGAGCGACCCAAACCAACTTGACCTGACCGAAGCTTGTCCACCTCCTCCTCTGCCGTCTTCACCACCACTTCTTCATCAGCATATCCTGACTGAAGCCCACAATCCTTCACTCAGTTCCAGTCCTGTATACTTTTAAGGAAGTGGCCTAAAACATCATGCAGCTGTCAATATTCACCAGAGCCTCATTCATTCCTTAAAGTGTCTTGTGAGAGAGATTAATGACACATTGCAGCCAAACCTTACCTTAAATGCCCAAAATGTTCTTAGTTTTTACTCTGTTTCTTCTCTACCCACTTATCTGTCCTTTATCCCTCCTATTTTTACCCTCAACACTTGCCCCTCAGGCTCTGAGTCTGAACATCAGCAGAGCCAGAGCAACCGAGTCGCTCCTCGCAAGCACCAGAGCCGCAAGCTTCTCCGGCCACCTGACCTCCAGATTGCGAAAGTACCCCCAGGAGGGGGCGCTGTCCTCCTTGACAGCCTCCTCCAACCAGGCCAAAGCGCTTCTAGCTAGCCTTTCCGCATCCAGCCTCTCAGCCGAGGCCCTCCTCCTCTCATCCACCTTAAGACAGCACCGGTTTCTCAGAGAGCAGAACTTCAACTCCTCAAGTCTTCCTCTTCCTGTTTCCAACGGGCGCTCTCCTCCCTCTCCAACTTTGCCTACTTCCTCCTCCTCGCCCTCCTCGCCCTCTGCTCTCGCCTCGCTGAGTCTGTCCTCGCTGGCCCTGAAACCCTGTGTCACCGGCAGCTTGGAGTTTGTCAAGGAGCGGAACAAGACTGAACCCAAGACAGTGACTCGGGACAACAGTGATTAAGGAGGACGTGGCCGAACATGTTCCATAGATAGTATGCGGACAGAGCAAGTAGATGAATTGAATTGCGACTGGCCTCAAAGAAAGGGTTTTTTTTTGGAGGCTTAGTTTCTATAGGTTTTTGTTTCCCTGACTATCCCTACCAAGACGCCTTGCAGAGAACGATGACGTAGTGCATGGAGGCGGATAACTTACTGCTTCGCATCATAGGTTCACTTTTCTTCAGTTTGTGAACAGATCCATAGTGTAAACCCTACCTACTCTGCGTTTCTGCCAGTTCCCCAAACTAGAGAACCAACAGATGGGCTTGGACACTCACCACCAGCCTGTTTCCAGCTCCACTGCACAGCCAGCATCACACCACCCACGGGAGGCCTGGGGAAGGACTCTTTAACCAAACCCTCATTCATTTGCCAAATCTCACATGTTGGAGATCTAGCTGAGTTCAGTAGATGTCCATCAAGTGTAAAATAAAGACTGTAAGACTATGTAAAACCAAGTAGAGGTGCAATAATCGAAAGTGAGTACTGTAGTAGTCGGTGTTTGTTGAGATGTTTTATTGCTCATATCTATATCAACAAAAGGAATGTTAAAAATAACAGCAAAACCTTAATGTTGAGGCAGCGTTGCTCGTTCTAATGTAGATTTTGGCTATCAGTCGTACTGCTAAAGAAAAATAACTGAAATTGGTGCTATGATTAACATTTTGATGATTATACACTCCCTTAAAGGAATAGTTCATGATATTGTTGCGAATCTGAATGACTTACATTCTGAGAAATGTTTTTGTTTATTTTTTATCTATACAATGGGAGTTAGTGGGGTCTAACATTGATTCGGACCCCACTGACATTAAACATTCTTCAGGATATCATCTTTTGTGTTCTACAGAAGAAAGCAAGTCATACAGAATTTTCATTTTCAGAAGAACTAACCCTTTGATACACATACACTGCCTAAGAGTCTATTTTTGTTCTCATTTGCACTCAAATAGGTCTTCACACAGCCATTTTACATGTTTGCTGTAACTTAGCACAAGTTGTCATGGCAACAGAGGAATTGTGGGAAAGTGGAGGGCTGCCTGCTTTTTGAATCGCTAATTATAGGATGGTGTTGTTAGGCTATTGTTTTCTCAAGTTCTTAACAGTCACAGTTTTCCTGCGTAAGGATATATTTAGGATACTCCCCTGTTCATGTCATTAAAGAAGCACAAGAAGCTAGAGAAAGTACAATGATCTGACAATCATCAAACATTCGGTACAAGCTGTCTTAACCTTTGGGCCTCCCAGATTGTGAAACGGAATTCCAATTTAAAATGATCAAACAGATGGTTAGGTTCACCATGTAGGGGTTGCACAAGCAAGAAGACTGAGGGTGATTCCACAGCACGTATGCCAGTGGACGTGATCCATGGAGTGGAAGACATCTGTGCGCTAGAGCATTCCAACTCATCCTTTCTCCTAATGAGCCAGTCAAACATTCTGCTTACTTTTCTATCCAACCACAGACACTCAGATCATTTTTAGAAGGTAATTGTGTGCCAGTTTATGATTACCTAGTGATACAAATATGAATATCACCCCTGTTCTTTGGTTTCGTTGCTCTCCACAGTCATAATACTGAAACGCAAGAGCATCCTTTTTTTTGGTCATTGAGGCTCTGGTTATGCCCACCCATCATCTTTTCTCACTCCACTCCTCATTACATTCTCACACACACACACACACACACACACACATACACACAGATAAAGATTGTTTTCTTCTCACAAGGGTATTCCTATGTTGTGAATTTTTCAATGTGACAACCTGCAGGTTTCCTCACGAGCCCAGAGAATTTAAATGTGAAAAGGTGAGTGAGAGCAGAATAGAATGAGATGAATAGAGCAAGCGGGGAGATTTTTCCAGCTTTCTGACGAAACGAATGTTTGGATTGCTTGTGGTGCAGGGTTTAAAATAATGGCTTAAGCACTAGGTCGACGTCGAGAGTAAATGGCCAGAGGAGAGATTAGTGGTATTACTCCGTGTCTCGCGGCCAAATCGGCCTGTAATTCATGTCCGAAATGTATAAGAGAGGCAAAAAGGTCAAGCTTAGGCTGCTACATGCATGGGAACTCCTTAATTTAAGCCATGTTGTTTGAATTTAACATCTGTGAGTGAAAGAGAAAACAAAGCTTTATTTGTAATTCATGCCTGGATCTGCTAGGTACACAAAAAGTTGAGCAACTCAGTGGTGGCTTGCAGATTCCTTAAAATGATTAAAACTTGCCTTGATTTTTTTGTACACTCTAGATTTGTCTGGAAAGTTCACAGCAAGCATCATATTCACAGCTCGGGCTATTTAAGGACCCAGACCGAACTATTATTGCAAACTGGCAAATGAGACTAATTTAGCAATTCGTGCTGCACACACAAACGATCAAAACGAACCGTTGTGGCTTCAGTTTCGCAGAAAGGAGAGGCGGGTTTCATGCTTGGATGGAGATGGTAAGAATCTACAGCACTTCCTGTCAGGAAGTACACTTCATCCTCTTAGTAAAGCCACGGGTAGAAATTTGTGAGCTAAGAAAAAAAACTTTCTTGATAAATGTAGAAAGGTGGTGAAATCTCCCCTTTTAAAGTAGGTTCTTTCTCTCTCAAAACATGGTAAGATAACAGCTCAGACATGATAAATAAATACATCTTTAAAGTTAGTCATTTATTTTTCACTCAACATGGTTGGTTAAAAAAAAATGTATGATGCGAGATTTGCGTTTGTATATTTTTTGTTTGTTGATTTTATATTAACTGAGATTTATTTGTACATATTTTTGTTTTTGTAATCCTGAGGAAATATATAGCACACTAGAAAATTATTTATTCATGAGAGAAGTGTTTTGTATATTGAGTTGAAAATATTACTCTGTACAGCCCAGTTCATGTATAAAGTATAGCTGCATCTAACCACAGGTTGACGTTTTGTTAATTTTATGAGTTGTTTTAAGTGTTGGGTGAATTTGAAAACGCCTTTATCCAGCCAGCCGTTCAGAAGAGTTTAATTAATGTGATCCGAGTGAAATCGGGTTCATTGCTGATACTTACGAAGCTCTAATCTGTATTGTGACCTTAGAATGTCCTTTGCAAACTCTTAAATTTGTTTGCTTTGGGTGAAGTGAACAATGTGGATATAATGGCAAATGTATACTGTCACGGCCCTCTTCTGCCCTCTAGTGGTAGGGAGTAAGTCTGCAATTTCATTTCTTGTACTGTAGTGTTTAAATGTACAAATGCCTTGGTCAAGGAAACAGCTGCGCAAGTGTGTCTGCCACATTCTGCTAATTTTGAGTTACAGGTTAGAGTTTTCCCCCGGAAAGGCTGCAGGAAATAGGAGGAGCTGGAAGCTTCTGCTAGTTATGTGTGGCCAAAAATAACAGAGTAATTTGAAGAAAGCACATTGTATGATGGAACGTCTTTATGTAGAATATTTTACCAGAGCTCTTTAGTCCCTTAAGTGAGATTTTTTTTCTACATGGATGTGTGGATGTTACAAAATTCTGACATCAAACAATAATAATAAAATACTAGAAAACAGTAAAAGAAAAAAAGAATGAAAAGACTATAGCGTGTAAATAAAACCGTAATTATTAGAGAGTCCTACAAAATTATGTCCAGAAAAAAAGTTTTATTTAAAAGATGGAGTTATAAGGTATATATTAAAAGTTTTAAAAATATTAAAAACAATAATTATAGCAATGCATGTACATTCTAAAAGCAATCGCACGGTGCAGATGATTTTAAAAAACAAAGTTATCTATGTTTTTTTTGTTTTTTTTAAAGTCAATGGAGAGAATAGTGAGGTCAAGTGCACTGATATGAGGTTCACAGCTGTAGAGAAAGTAGGGAAAAAAGACTTTTTTTCTATGTCTGATTTCTTTGTGGCTCAGGCATGTCCAGTCTTACTGTAACCTGTGGTGATGTGGTAACCAGACTTGAGTGGCGAGCTCTGAGTGTGTTTTACTGAGCAGATTAAACTCAGCTCTGACCATCAGCGCACTAGTAATGGTGCGAGCCCTTTACCCACGCTGTGACCCTCCCATCTCTAGAGTAATATACCAACTGAGAATCACTCTATATACAAATAAGATATATAAACGCTTATAGATACAGAAGAAAAAGAAATTAATTTGTCAGTGTGGATGCCATGATAACTTTGTGAGAAATGTGACAATTTTTTTTTCCTGTGAGAAATCGTTGAGAGCTGAGACCTTTTGTACATACTTGCTGTGGTTGTGTGTCTAATAAAGTACAGCTCTCTTCTATGACAATATTTCTACTGAGTCTTTTTTTTTTCTGAGTCTTTCTCAAAATAAATGAAATGTGTATTACTGTACAGTGTTTTCACCGTTTTATTCAAATATCTAAGAATTCTTACAAACTATCAGGCTGTATAAATGTGCATGGATCATCCATGCACACATTTTACAATTTCTTTAGCAATATAAACACAGCAAAACCTGAAAATTGAAGCTCAAGGAATTGTTTACGCGACGGTACAAAAATCCTTTTTATGCCTTATGTACAATTATATTACGATGGCTTCATCATTCTCAAAAGGTTACGTGTATCAGAGCAGGTATGTAAGCGTGTGTGATGATGGGTGTCTGTTAGTGTGACTCGTTGTTTGTGTGCAGCATCTGTTGTTGTGTATCTATGCATGTGTATGTTTGGCAGTCATTTTCTGTAGCACTGTACAGATTGAAAATGGTTTATTATATAAAGAATAAGACCAGGTGTTATGTACAGAAGTGTCCGGTGGGAAGGAAAGAAGTCTCTGTAGGTAACCCTCAGTTGTCTTGTCGTGGAGTTGCTCTCCGACCATCACCTCTTCTGTAGGGTGAATTTCTCAAATCTGGCACAGACAAATGAAAAATACAATTATTTATTAAAATACAATATAATAAATATAATATAATGAAAAAAAAAAAAAAAATATATATATATATAGAATAGTTGGAGTAGGTGCCAGTTTACACCATAAGAAGTACAAGGAAATTACAAACATAAGGAAAGTGCTAAGTGGTATAAGGTATGACTATTTTGCCTGTACATCTGTAACACATTTTTTACCTGTTATAATATCCTCAATGGCTCCGTCTGTGACTTGGGGCTTCACCTGTCTTTTCTTCAGCTCTGCAATCAGGTCCATCTGAGGCATTTTGGGCATCATGGGACCCTGATCATAGTAGGAGAAAATTTTCAGGGGAATAACTTCAGTTGTGCAATTCCAGTCAATGCTTTATTTAAATGAAATAATAAAATACAATTTTATAGTTAATATATTTAAAATATATATATATATATATATATATATATATATTTATTATATTTAAATATATTTATATTTATAATTTTCTAACCTTTTGAGGAGTGCTGTCTTTCTTCTTTGGGGAAGGGGTTGCCTGTTCTTCTGCTGCAAGCTCTTGTTTCTTCTTCTGTTCATTTTCTTGTTCTGCTTGCTGTTGTGTGACACAATAATACACCGCAGTAATTAATAACCAGTTGGTGAAAAGCTTGCAATCAAATAATAATGGCTTTGTTATTATGTGTATGTGTTGGCATGAACATGTAGGTAAATGTTGCTGTATCTCTCACCTTATAAGCTTTGATAAACCTGACAAAGAGTGGGAAGAACATGGAAGGCTGTGTCGTCTTCGGATTCTCTCCATAGTACTCCACTACAGACATGTATGCCTCCTTGTTGGCAGAAGAGAAAGTCAGCAAGATAAATTAAGCGGAATTAATGTCAAATAGTTTGTGTGCATTGAGTATTCACAGTGTTCTCACCTGTGCTGTCTTGCCATCTTTAACAAGCGAGTTTAATACATCACTGTTGGCCTTAACAAACTCTTTCAGCGCTGGGATGTCATCCTGCACCAGGAACTCCTTCTTGGTCCCTTCCATCCCTCTCTCCAGGGATCTCACATCCTGGAGCACACTGTCCAAAGACACTGAGAGAGCAAAAGAGTGAGAAAGAGAAAAGACTCTATAAATCTGTAACTGATTTATTATGCACGATGTATCCCATTGTTTGTAGTATGTAAAGTATGTAGTGGGATGTACAGTAACTATGGTATGTCTTACCCAGAGCAGCCTTGTCTACAAAGCGGAGTTCAGTGTGGAAGGAGGCAAGCTCAGGGTATTTCTCCTGCACCATATTCGTAATGAAATGCAACAAAGTCTGTGTGCGGTCTGTGGACTTAGTGTCCAACAGCTGAAAGACACAAGAGAGGGAGACTGAGTGAGGACACTGGGAGATTTTACTGTGGCCACCAAGGACAGATGCAGCGATGAAGATATTGCAAAGGTAGAGGGTAGAAATAGAGGTAAGGTAGATGCAGAAGTTGTATTTATTTTGGTAAATATCCTCCATCATGAGGAAATGAAGCCGGTCAATATATTTATACAGTAATTATAATGTGAATATAAATGTATGTATGGATGGAAACTGCTTAAAAATTCATAAAATTTGATAGATGACTTGGTTTTTATCAGTCTTTGTAATTAATTAGTAAATGAAAATGTAAGATAGGATGCTTGCTTTATTTGAAATTTGAAGATTTTTTCCAAATTTGAGACCTATTTCATTTGAAATTACAAATAACCTGCAAATAGTCACTGTTGATATATATTGTAATGAATTTTAATCAGGCATATTATAGTTTCAACTTTCATTTCTTGAAATAAAATAAACTTCAACTGAAATAAAACATAATAATATACAAACTTTCAGCTACTTGCCAAGCTAACTTTTTACATTTAAGGCACAATTTTGCATTTTCATTTTATGTACTAAAAGATTTAAAAAAAAAAAAAAAAAACTATATATATATATATATATATATATATATATATATATATATATATATATATATATATATATATATATATATGATAAATATTGTATATACTTTTTTATTTCATGTTAATTATGTTTTTGAGTTTGTCAAAAAAATACATTAAAAAGAATATGGTGGGGTGAGGAAGTTATCTGAAACATTTGAAAAAACAATGGAAAACAAAGGTAAAGGTAAAATGAATTATTGAAAATTTCAGCAACAGAAACATTAGCATGCAAATTTTTCATCCCCCATGCGAAGTTTCAATCTCTATTTTCTTCAGACTCTATTAGCCTCTTTGTTCTGCATCAAAGGCCTCTACATCAAAGGTCTCTCATAACTAACACAAAGAGAGCTTCCCAAAACGCTCACCTGGGCCTGTAACTTTCTGCTGTCATTTACAAAGCACACAACACTCAAGTCCTGCATAAAAACATGAGACTTAAAGCTACAATCTACAAACTCACTCACCAGGTCAAGGCTCTGCAGACGGAACCCATACGCTGCTCCTCTTTTACTGCTGTTCATGTAGTTCCCAAAGGCCAGGATGATCTGAAGCAGGAGATTAATAAGTGAATTGCATTGAAGAAGCACAGCATATTACATACCTCTAAGCACAAATGAGGTCTACTCACCTCTAACATCTTCTTCAGCTTTGATGAAGACTTGAGGGACACGGAAGCTGCAATGATAGCATCCAATTGCTACAGAAACAGGTGGGGGGAAAAAAGGATGACTTTTGAATAAAACATAAATTAAACCAGGCACAACAACCAAAGAGGGATGTTAACTGACCGGCTGCAGACGTTTCACGCTCTCTGGGAAGTTGCCCATGAAAGTGAGGGTGTTGATCCGCTGAGCAAGGCGTGGGATTTTACCAAAGCGGCTCATGAATCGGTCCTCCTCGCTCAGGTCCTCTAGTGGCCGCCCTTCCTTCTCGTAGTTCTGCAGTAACTTCATCTCATACTCCGATGGGATGAAACGTTCCAGAAGCTCCAGAAAGTCCAGACTCAGAGACTGCTGATCATATCTGAGAGCAAGACAGTGAGAAGAGAGTTTCCATGATGGTTCAGGTTGGTTTAAAGCTTTTTTTGGTGCAGTTTGCTGTTGTTGAAGCATACCTCTCAATGGCTGTGCAGATGTCGTTGGGGCTCATGCCTCCCTTGCGGAGGGTGATAGCAAGGTTTTTGGCTTTGTTAGCCTCCAGCAGGGACACCTTACTTGGTGCCTTCTCAGCCACCTTAACCTTGAGCTTAGAAAGATCTGTTGGAGGACCTTGAGCTTTGGTTTTAAACTGCTCTGCAAATACATCCATATTCAGCTCCTGAGACAGAGAGAGTGTAATAGATTAATTGACTGATTAATCAAGAATTAGTAGTTTACCCAAAAATGTAAATTCATTTACTTATCCCCTTTGTTTCAAACTTGTATTTAAAAAAAAATATTTTCAGCCATACAGTGAAAGTCAGTGGGTTCCAAAGTAATTTAGTACCTCACTGGCTTTAATTATATGAACAAAAACAGAAAAGAAAATATTCAAAGAAACATTTCATTTTGTGTCCTCCAGAAGTCATATAGGTTATTTTTGGGAGCATTTTAAGGATTTCTTCGCTGTTACCCCTAAGAGTTCCTCATCGTTCAGCTCGCTAAACACTGTTCCTGTCACTTGATTGGGTTTCAAAGCCTGCCAGTTCAACAGAGGCATCTTAAACTTTGGTTGAACTGGTTTACGTCCCTTTGGTCCTGTGTGAAACGATGGAAAAAAATGGATATACAGTCACTCAGATCAGGTTGCATGTCTTTATAAGTATTTCTTAACTTTCTTTAATTGTCCCTTCACCTGTTTCAGCCCCAGGTGCAGGAGGAGCTCCTGGAGGGGGTGGCGGACCACAGCCAGGTGGGGGTGGGGGAGGTGGTGGACCTCCGCCTGGAGGGGGAGGAGGAGGAGGGGGAGGCAGAATACCTCCACTTCCAGGAGGAGGAGGTGGTGGAGGAGGAGGAGGAGGAGGAGGAGGGGGCGCTGCAGCAGCACCAGGTAGTGGAGGAGGAGGAGGAGGAGGTGGAGGCGGTGCTGCGGCTGGAAGGGGCGGCGCTTGAGAAGCTGGGTCTGACACAGTCACTGTGAACATTAAACAGACGTTACGTTAATATCAATGCAGCCAGCTAAAGGTAAACATTATGAGTTCACTAGAAGCATTACAAGAGTCATGAACTGAGAAATCAAAATTCCCCTGATCTTTTGACATATAAGAGGTCACTGTACTATAAAAACATCCTGTAAGTTTCAGAACTCAAAACTTTCTCATTAGTCTAAAAAACAGCTTATATTGAAGCCAGTCTGTCAAAACGCTAGGTTGTGGAATGTAACAATTTATCTGTGGATAGTGTGGATAAGCACCGCCTCCACAGAAGAAGATCAACGCCTGCTTCTATATCACTGCCTGTTTAGCTCCACCCACCGATTCACTCATTTGTGTAAATAACAAGAAGAGAACGCAGGTCTACGCAGAAACCAAATGATAAACTTTATTTGATGAAATGCCAGACTGCGTCAGTAAGAACTTGGTCCTTTGTTCACTTCATTTTACTGCGGATTCATTTACAAACAAGGCACAATTCAACGCAGGATTTTCAGAAATATTGAAACTAAAAGACGACGCAGTGCCGTGATCACTATTGCTTTGTCCGTTATTAGAGATTGTTTGATATGTACTGAGTATGCGTTTTTAACCTATATCACAGCTGCGTCCATCTGTGAAGGACATAGGCTGTCATACATAAACAACTATTAGCCAATCATAGCAGTGGGCGTTTACTTTTGAGTCTACAATCCGCCACACCTATTCAAACAGAGCGTTCAGACAAGGGGGTTAAAAACAGGACAGGAAATAGATTATTACTTATAAATGATGTTTTTGATGTATAAAATCTTGATAACATTATAAGTGGACCTTAGAAAACAGTGCAAAATAATAAAAAAGGCAGTTCACGACCCCTTTAATTTTAGATACTAAGCAGAAGGAGAACTTTTGTGCTCTTACCTGTTTGAGTGACAATTTTCTCTACGGTGTCTGGAATCACTTCGATGTCCAAGCTTCCAGAGGCTGTGCGCTCCAGTCGGACTAAGCCTTTCCCTTCCAGTTCCTTCAGCTTCAACTCCAGTTTGGATTCCTTTTCACTCGCCTCTCTGTTTCTTTCTCTGCCTACCTGTGAGGGCTGCGATAGACGCTCCTGCTCTCTTTCTCTCTCTCTCTGAATCTCTCGTTCTCGTTCTCTCTGCTGCAAAGTGCTCACTTGGGCACAGGACTCTCGCAAGCTCTCCTGTTACACACACATGTAAAGGTTTGAGACAATGACTGATTCCATATTTTGATATTCTTAATATTCTAAGAATGTATGTACTGCACAAAAAAAAAAAAAAACTTTTCTATAATACGTTTGGTCTCATTTGTAGTAAAAATACCTAAGCATTTTTTACATCCAAAAATCTAAAACAAAATACATTTATTTTCATAAGATAAGATCTTGAATTATTTTTATTTCAATTCAATCTAAAAAAACAAATAATGATAATAAAAAATACATTCTCTGACAAATACAATTATTTTTCACAATTTGTGCTTCTCAAGAAAACCCATAATTTTTATTCATTTTCATTCAATTAGTTAATTATTTTTAATGGTTTTAGTTATTTCTTTCTTCTTCATTTCTTTATTTATAAATCACATTTAAAACAATCATGGGTTAACCAAAGCACTGTACATAAAATCACCTTAATGGCATTAAAAGACAAATAAATTGATAGACACACTGAGACACTACTTCTAATCTTATTAATTAACTGTTCTAATTAACTGTTCCCTCCTGGTGGAATGACCTGCGTCCCATCTTCAAGAAACAGCTAAAAAAAAAAAAACATGTCTTCCATCTACACTTGACCCTCTAACGCTATTTTATCTACTTGTTTTCTTTTTATTTATTAAAAAAAATTGACCCTCTAACACTTGCACTCTGTATTCTATTTCTATTCTATCTGCTTGTTTTCTTTTTATTTATTATAAAAATGACCCTATGACACTAGCGTTCTCTATTCTTTTTCTATTCTTTCAACTTATTTTCTTCTTATTTAGTAAAAAAAAAACCTTGCTACGTGTACGTTAGACTAACTAAGACTAAGACTTGTCACAGCAGTTACGTATAATTGCTCTTTTGTTGATTTTGATTGCTTCCATTGTCCTCATTTGTAAGTCGCTTTGGATAAAAGCGTCTGCTAAATGACTAAATGTAAATTTAATGTAAATGTAATCTTAAATACTACTAGTATATACTACTATACTATATACTATGGATAGTATGCAATGAAAGGAAAATGCATTGTGTTACCTTAAGCAGTGCTGACTCTTTAGTGGCCTGCATTAGTTGTTGCTCTAGTTCTGCCATTTTTTCCAGTGCGCCGTTCTCATATTCCTGCAATCTGGCATTCAGCTACAACACAAGAATATACACACACTTATGAGGAACAGAACAGCCTACCTGCAGCATGATGCATGTGTGCTATGCAGTAGATGATTATGTGCAAATGTGTTTGTGTCCATAGAGCATAGTTAACCTGTGCATTGGTCTCCTGCAGTTCTGTTAAATGCTCCATTGTCTCCCCTTTATTCTCTGCATCCTCCAGCAGAGCTCCAACATCAAACACATTATCCAAATACGCCTGGATCTGTACTTGCAACTTCTCACTTTCCATCTCCTTTAAGGACTGCGGACACAAACAGTTGTGTGTTACATTACAAGGATGATGCTCAACTTCATGAATACACGCAACATCTCAAATCTAAGATCCAATCCTGCGTTAATTATGTGTAAGATGTACTCTAGGATTTTATAATGTATTTATCCATCCTGTACACTAGTCTTACCTCTAAGTACTGGTCGAGACCCAGCTGGGTGAACTCATACTGTAGATGCACACGGAAGTTCATGTTCTCCACTGAGTGGACCACAATGTTTATGAACTGCATGCAAGCCACCTGTGAAGAAAAACATCAAATGGATAGAGTTTAAAATCAGTCATAGCACACAAAAAAGAAAAAAGCGAGAAGGCTAACTGTCATGTTATTCATTACTGATAACAGATGTGATTCACATCAAAGCTCACCATGAAGTCTATATTGCTGTCGTCATTCATGAAGTACTCCATTAGCTTCTCAAAGCGGTTCTTCTCTCCACTCACCTGTGAGAAGATGGGCCAAGAGGTTTAGAGGTAAGTGTTGAGCATGGCACTTGTAATATTCTATGCTATAACATGTCTAGACTTTTACATGTGCCTATAAGGTATTGGTGTAGGATTGGTAGCGTAATTTGTGATATTTATGTCACATTAACTACCATTAATATATATATAGAGAGAGAGAGATTTTTTTTTTTAAAGATTTTTCTTTCAAGAAGGATGCATTAAATTGATTAAAATTCACAGTAAAGATGTTTGTAATATTATAATATTACAAAAGATTAACATTTCAAATAGATGCTGACCTTTTGATCTTTCTCAGATCAGATTCCACAAAAATACTAAACAGCACAACTGTTTTCAGCTTTGATACTAATAAGAATAATAATACATGTTTCTTGAGAAGCAAATCAACATATTAGAATGATTTTTGAGTACACTGAGAGGAGGGAAAAGATTAAAAAGAGTTATTTAAGTTTTTAATGAATACATCTGGGCAGAAGAAAATGTATCTTGACCATCTGCAAAACCCGACCAAACTATTTTATGAGGACATCCCATTTGATTAAAAAAAATGTGTATGTATGTGTGTTGAAGGCTAGTCATCTTACTTCTTTAAAGTTGTCAAAGGCCGAGATGATGATGTCATGTCCTCCTCTGACCAGACACACTGCAGCCAACAGCTCCAGCACAAGAGCCTTAGTCCTATGGACAGTATATTTAAATGTATAAACTCACACACCAAACATACCACCACAATACCCCCCCCCAAAAAAAACACACTCACCTGGGGTTTTTGTTGTTGAGACTGAGTGTAATTTCATTGACACATCTGGGGTGAGTCATGACTAAATTGAACCCAGACTGTCAAAAAAAAAAAAACAGGCGAGTCACATTCTCCTAAAATGACCTTTGAGTAGCTGTGTCTAGTGTTTGTATGTGTTCCTTATGCCAACACACCTGATAATTCATAATAGCACGCAGACACATAATGCAGAGGTGAACGTCATCTCTTTGGGTGGCCAATCGGGCATTTCGCATAGTTTTTCTGCCATGGGTCAAGTTACTTATTCTAATATGGAAAGGCAGGGAATGAACACAAGATGAGCACTGAATATCTAAATAAGAACAATATCTAAACATCATGGTTTCCTTATTTTAGTTCTTATACTAAGCAGCGATGTTGTAGTGATGACTCACCGGACAGTGAACGCACGTGCCGCTCTGTTTATGCTGTGTGTGGAAGAATGGTTAACATTTTTGGCTAGATCCTCCACTGATCTCTCGGACAACCTCCTGTTGTCTGATACAGATCCGCCGTTTTCCACAGATTCCACCTCAAACCTTAGAAACATGTCAGCACAGAATCTGAGGTCATTTTCAGCCACTGAGAGATTACGCGCTTAAAAATAAACATTATTTATAAGCATCTATGGTTCCATGAGGAACCTTTAACATCCATAGAACCTTTCCATTCTACAAAGGGTTCTTTAGATTTTTAAAATGTTCTTCACACTACACTCTCACAAAAGAAAAAAGGCTGCAAAAGGGGTTTGACAGCAATTGCTTAGAAGAACCGTTTTTGGTTCTCCTAAAAAACTTTTAGTGAGCAAAAGAAAAGTTCTTGAAAGAAACATTTTTTTCCCCCTTAGAGTAAAAACACTGTAATAATCCAAAGAACCTTTTTCCACTATAAAGAACCTTTTGTGTAATGTAAAGTTTCCATGAATGTTAAAAAATCTTCACGGAACCATCAATGCCAATAAAGAACCTTTAATTTTAAGAGTGCAATGGTTCTTTTAAGTGCTGTTCACTGAACGGTTCTTTAGGGAACCAAAGAATCAATACAAAAACCCCTTTTGGAACATTTATTTTTAATGTGGCATTACTTCTTGTCAAAATCTAGGATTTACTCATAAAATCTTCTTGGACAAGTACTGCATTAGATGACAGTAATGGTGTTGATGGGAAATCTTAGACAGAAATGAGAGAATAAACATACGGCGCGTCACTTTGAGCATGTGACAAGTAGTCCACCAGCACATCCAAGCCTTGGTTTTCCTCGTTCAGAAACTCCTGAGCCCACCTATAGAGTATAAAACGAATATCATGATACATATCTATGGAGGTTTTCCATTATTCAGGTTCAAAATTATCTTTGAGTTTTATTCAGGAGTAGCAGTAAAGTCTATCTTTGCACAAAAAATAAAGTTACCACTAACCCAATGTGATTGGTTCTCAACGAGATCTCCAGCTCTCTCAGGACTTGAGTTGTCTCCTGCACACGTTTCTTGAACTGTGGAGAAGGAATCACAGAGATAAGTTGACTGACTGACGAATAATCATTCACTTCTCATCGAGACTCTAAACTGAGTTTTCATTTGGGCTTTTTGGGCAGGTGGGTGTTAGCACTGATATAGGTAAAAGAGAAATGGGAGTGTATGGAGGTGGTGAGGGAAAAAACAGAAAGAGAGTGACTGTACTGACCCTGCGTGCCACTCCACCCTGGTCCTGGTAGAAGCTCTTGATTTTAGTCAGGTAAGCTGAGGGAGGGTTTCTCACCTGAAATCGCTCCTAATAGACATCAGGAGGAAGAGAAACAATAAATGGACTGTGATAATGGAGGCGTGTAGAAGATATTTAAATGCATTTTGGTTATATAGAATACTAGAAAGGTTGAATACCATTCAAATGTTTAGGGCTGGTAAGTCTTTTTAAAAAAATTTAAAAGAAGTCTCATGACCATAATTAATTATTTGATTAAAATACAGTAATGTTGTGAAATATTTTTACAATTTAAAATAACAGTTTTCTGTTTTATTATATTTTAAAATGTAATTTATTCCTGTGATGTTAAAGCTGAATTTTCAGCATCATTACTCCAGTCTTCAGTGTCACATGATCCTTCAGAAATCATTCTAATATGCTGATTTGCTGCATGCTTAAGAATTTTTTAAAAATTATCTTTAATTTAAATACTTTTTTTATATATATGTTGAAAACAGTTATGCTGCTTAATATTTTTTTGGAAACCAAGATACATTTTTTGATGAATCTTTTGTTACATAAATGTATTTACTGCCACTTTCAAACAAATCGATGCATCTTTGCCTAATAAAAGCATGCATTTCTTACAAAATAATTAAATAAAAAATAAAACATCTAACTGACCTCAAACTTTTAAACGGTACTGTACATTCATCCTTGATTACTGTTTGTGCATGAGACAGATATATGGCATTTACTGATGTTTCTTCAGTTGTATTAATACATATTTTCCCTGACGGTGGTATATAGCCTACATAATGCCCAAGGCGAGAAATACATTTTAGTTGTGTGCTTTGACAACCTGTGCTTTCTGCATGCACAGCTACAAAACTTGCATCCCACAGCTGTCATAGAGACACAGTCTAAATATTAACACAGGAAGTGCGTAGACAGTTTCACCACTTTAAGAGTCTGACCTCATACCACTGCTCTTATTTTCCCCTCAAAATCTTTTTCTCATGTTGAGATGTCTGCTCACTATCAGCCTTTACATCATCTCCTTTAACCACACATTTGCATCATTCTTTTTACAGTCATTAAAAGGTTCAACAAAAATATATACAAACTTCCGTCTTTGTAAGCCTACTTAAATTAACATCCTTTACATAAAGAGTCTACCACTGTTGTTTATTTCTTCTTAAAGGCTATGCATTCTCTAAAACTGATGCCTGAACCTGTATTTTAATAACATTGTCACAATATAGAACAAGAAAAACAGGTTAGATCATTCAATTTAAAGCATTTTTAATACACTTTAACAACTTTTAAAGGCCTTAAACATTTTCTCCTGATATATGTATGAATTAAATGCTCTTTTTATTTGTATAAATTGGTTACAGTTGCTTGAATACAGAACCCTGGTTACAGTCCTCATATAACTTGTATAAGTTTGGTTTCTGTATTTGTGTCACAGTGTAAAGATCTCTTTTATGCTTCTGGTGTGTCTAAATGTAGTCTACCAGATAACTTCCTCTCAAAGGTCACACCTACACTGCAGACATGAAGCATTATGATAATACACAGAGCAAACTGCTCAAAAATGCAGTGACTTACGTATTTCAGTATGACTAATTCATTACGTATTTCAATATGAGTAATGTCTCACTCTCTAAATGAGAAGTAAACGGGAGAAAAGCTCAAGATACTCTCAGTTCTACTTTGCTGCCATTATTTTAAAACACATCATGTTGAAGTTGATCGCCTCACCTGATCGCAGACCAGCTCCCATTTCTTCTCATTGTCATACTGACTCAGAAGCTTCATCTTGTCAGGAGGCAGATTCATGGAGCTCTGCGAAGAGAAATTAGAGGTTCATCACAGTAACCCGGAGGTCAGATAAAATCTTCTCTAGCAAAACTGTACAAACATGCTAGCAGACTCATGGATTCAAATGACTGCAGTATCAATGTTTATAAACTTATTAGTAAACATACTGCTATTATTATATTATTATTATTATATTATCATATTGCTATATCGTGCACAATGCATATTCGTCACAAAATACTGGATTTCAATAGACAGATTACATCCATGATACTGGATATCAAAAAAGTTTAATTACTGCCGCTATTGGTACGTAACCCAGAACCAGGCTTAAACAGTTTAAGAAAAAGAAGAGAAGTTTGTCAGTGTTCAAATGCTAATTTGAACACTGCTCAATATTTGCTCAATATTTGAATGCTCAATATTTGAAATATTGATAATCACCATTTATATCTGATGCAAGACATTGGTTAAAGAGACGTAGAGAAGGAAATGTCTACATTACAAAATGTGTTATGATGCAATTATTGCTCCTTCTTTAGACTACTTCAGATTGTTAAAGGCATAGCTCAGGCAAAAATGAAAATCCTGTCATCATGTAGGCAACTATTTCGCTTCATTTCATTTCAAACCTACATGGCTTTTATGGAAATTTGAAAAAAAAATGTCTCAATAGAAGTCTATGGGGTTCATTGCAGTTTCACAGGTTTGGAATGACAGGAGGGTCAGTAAATGATGACACAATTTTCAGTTTTGAGTAAACTAATATATTATGTACATATCTCATCTATTAATTTTCCCTCTAAGTTTATATTCTCAAGATCATATGCTGTGTCAGTCATCAGTCTGACGCAAGGCGACTTCCTGAAAACATGGCACAAGGCTAAGTTGCTACATGTCTTGCACTTAAACACATAAAAATTCATCATTAGCTTTATGTTTTGTACTTCACACCAGATCTGGAATTGCACCTGTCAACCAAATTAACAGAGTGTGGTTTGTAAAAAAAAAAAAGGCTGTAAAGTTTAGTGTAGAAATGCTGTGTTCTTGGGTGTTTCCTCCTAAAGCACTAAGACGTTTCCGCTCTGAGCATGGTTATTTTTTTTAAGGTTGTGCGCACAAAGAGCGAAAGCGCATTTAGAAACACTTTGAGCGGTTACTGGAGGAACAGAGAGAGCCGGGTGGGTGGGGGACACACTGTGGTCTACTGGTTCAAGAGTGTGAATAAAGTGGAGACTAGATTAAGTTGATATTATATATAATGCACCAAATGCACAGGGCTTATGGCAGTAGCCTGTAATAAGGACATCACATACGTCTGACCATATGTGATGCATCTATCCATTAGCATACAATGGCAATCTAATAAAGGTAGTTGCTTGAATTTATGGGGTCAAGGACAGAATTGTAGGGATTGTCCCAAACTCCTTCATGAGCATTGTAAAGATGAGATTAGTGGGTCCAACTCATCACAGGGCCTGGGACAGTCTGGTTGTGCCCCCTGTGCATAGACAAATAAGAGTATATTCAGAAGAATCAAATGGCCATTTGTTATATGGAAGTGCTTTTTTTAATTTTAATAAAAATAAAATGCTATTTCAAGAAGTTAAAAACAAGAAATAAAGTCATACCGTGAGATACAAAGTCACAGTTGGGACATATAAAGTCACATTTATAAGAAATCACACTATTTATTCTGAGATGGAAATAGGGTTATAATGTGTTGCTGAAGTGGAACCAAATGGAAGATAACTGAGCTTCCAATAGGAATCAATTAAATGATACAACAAATTGCTAAACAAATGGGATGGCATATCTATGAGTTTAACCAACTCACAGTGGTGTCTTGCACTGGAAAGAAAGACGAAACAAAGGTCAGTCGTCATCGACAATATAGGACCTCTTTTTGTCTTATGACTTCTCTTAAGAAGTTGCTTAATTTGTCGTCCCGCCACTGTCATTTCCTATACCAAAAGCCCATGTGTCAGAAGTGTTTTTCCAAATGTTACTCCATTTGCATTTCAGGTTGAAGATTGTATTTGATTATCTTTTTAGTTTGTTGTACCCACTGTCTATGCATCAAGAATACTTCCTCTGTTTGTTTTTTTTCTACAGCTAGTATTTACGTTTCCAAAATGTAAAAACAGAGAATTTAATTCTGTTGTAGTTCCTAACCTGGCTGTTGTTTTTATCAGAACAGGAAGTATCAAGATTAGCTGCTTTTGCTGTGTTGATGTATAATGTTTACATGTCTGTGTATAAAGAACTCACCAAAACCACACTGAAGCGTTCTTCGAGCTCTTCCTCAGGAGGCATGGGTAGTTTAGCAGGGGCACTTTTTTTTTTAGGTGTGGAGGGTGCAGCGTTTGACCCTCCTGTTGGGCCTTTGGCCTCCTGCCCATCCACCTGCTCCAACCCGCCGGCTGCGTTACCCATCACAACTTTCCTTAGGAATTCCAGGATCCTGAACTCTCTTTCTGGATCAACCACTGACAATTCCAAAAGGCCGAACTCTGGAGAAGCCCAGACAAATCTCTCTGCAATCCACAGGTAAAGATCTAGTCAAGTTTTCTAGTCACTCAGATCCAGTGAAGATGGAAGCACGTGGAGTCTTTTAGGACATGCTGTCAGACAGTATGGATACCTTTCAAACCAAATGACGGTGCAAGTGACTGTGAAGAAGCTCTCAACGAGGATGAGAATTTAGTAATCAAACTCACGATCAGAAAATTCCTCCGATTTCAAAATGGAGGGGAGAAAGAACTTTCACCTTTGCTTAGTCAAAAAAAGGAACAAGAAAAGCCTCTGTTTATACTTTCACAATAAAGACAATAGAGGTCCTTTAAAAGTTCAGCTCTTCCAGCCTCTCAGTGCGGCTGAGTGTGTTGATTACCAGTGTAAAAGGCCTTTTCTCCAGTTGTCTGCCTCTCATGTGAGCGCTTCAGATGTTGGAGCATCTTTCTCGTGACTTCCTTTATGTCCACCCCCTCTGATCAAGCCTGCAGAAGTTTCTTCCAAAAGAGTATACAGATGTTGGCAAATTTACATGAAGGCACCTGTCCGAGCACATTGATGCGTGTTACAGAAATGAGAGAGAAGCAGTTGTGACAGCAGGAGGAAACCACAGAAAAAAAAGCAGAAGCATCACTGCTTCCTGAATACCTCACACTAGAGAGAGAGAGAACATATTGGGTGTGTCAGTTTAAGTTCTGTTTATATTTAAAAAATAAGATGATCTAAAACATATCACACTACCCATGTGTGTATTATGTACTGTATGTGCAGATTAATTCATGTTAGTTAATTAATTAATTAATTAATTAATTCGTTAATTAACTAATGTTAGTTAATGCATTAACTAATGTTAGCTAATTACTGTAAAGTTTTCCTGTGTAATAGCTGTTGGGTAAACAATTGAACACAATAAAACCACACTTTAATTTTTATTTTATTTTATTTTATTTATTTAGTTATTTATTTAGTTATTTATATTTTACAGATTATCACATTTGTTTTTTATTGTATATTATGGATTTATTTATTTATTCACTTCTATTTACTTGTTTTTTATGTATTAAATGTTTATAATTGGTTTAATTGATTATTTACTGTGGCTTTCTGCTGGCCATAAATATATTACTATTTAAATATATTATATTATTTAAATTACTAAAAAACAGGCTATTTAATGAAGACTTTAAGGTTTATATTTATACAGAAATTACATACAGACAGGCAGGCAGATAGACAGAATAGACAGACAGACAGACAGACAGACAGATAGATAGATAGATAGATAGATAGATAGATAGATAGATACTCTCATTATTATGTGATACATGAACTTTAACTCTCAGTTTGATGTATGATAAACTCTTAGAGCACCACCATGTGGAATAAATTACCACACCTGGTGTTTATCTTCACTCATTATGATCAACCTAAGGTATGTGTATAGGCTATAATATAATAGTACATAGACAATGCAATGAGTAAAACATGGAAGGACTAATATATAAATATTTTGATGAAATAGTTCATCAGGGGCCCATTTCAGAAAGGAAGTTAAATGAAAACTCTGAGTATGTTAACCCTGAAATGAGGAAAACTCTGAGTATGTTAACCCTGAAATGAGGAAAACTCTGGGTTTTCCATTTCAAAATGGGAGGTTTGTCAAAAAAGAAAGCAGGGTAAGTCAAGCCCGTTTCTGAAAGAGAGGTAACTTTTACTCAGAGTCAGTTACCTAACCTGGTCGGGACAGGGCCGTGACCACCATAGACATTGAGGGGGACAAGTCCCCCCCCCAATAATTAGAAATCGCCAAATGTCCCCCCCAATATTTGAAATTCTTGCACTGATCTGCTGTCCTCCATTACACAGAGCTCTTGTTAGGATGATAAAAAAAAGCTTTAAAAGTATCATTTTCAGTCTGCTCTGCCTCAGCGGGCTAACAGCGCTCGTCAGTGTCAAAATAATTGAACTGGCCAATCAAATCAAAGTAGGTGGGGTTTAGCGTTCACAGACGCTGAGCGCGCTGCAAAGATTGAAAACATGGAAAGAGAGTGAGGTAAGATGGAAGCTGCGAATCATTTAATGTTAGTCAACTGTTTTACGACAGAAATGTTAAATGACCGACAGTTATATTCAGTAAAGCAAACTACTCGACTTTTTTTCTAAAAATTTGCTCATTTTGAGAGAGAGAGGGAGAGAGAGAGAAATGAAATGTGCGTGTTAATTATCTGCATCTGTTTGTCTGTCCCCCTACAAACAATGAAACTGTGAATTTAGTCCTACGTCAAAAACATGTCGTTGCTGAGAAATATAATCTAGCAATTCAGTATGGAAACTATTTTATTACAATAAGTCGTGGGGTAGTGTTTACAAGTTTCTGTGTGAGAGTAATGTGTGTGCCTGCATCACTTAAAGCATATACTGAATATATAGTATATGATTTCTATC
>JAFVLL020039953.1:0-19268 GCA_021397915.2 Tor tambroides | reverse complement strand
CTGCATTGTCCTCGGGCTTGTTGCCTGGACTGAGACTCCATTAGGGTGAGTTACAGAACGCCTAAACTGGAAACGCAATATACAAAGGCATGCCTGCAGGAAATCAAGCCATCATTCTTTTATTACCAACGTGGGCTTTTGATATTTAATAATAATTCTGCATGAGTTCTAATGGGGTCAATGGCATAATGCTGTTAGTTTTTTCCCCCTTTGAAATAACTTATTAGGAAATGCATTAAAAATGCAATTCATACAGACTTTAATGCTCATCTTGTATGGTGAATATATTTTGAATTGAAATTTATTTTAATATTTTGCCAGTATACATACATACAGCATACATTTTGTATGTTAAATGTGGTACAATCATACTGTAACTGAGCCAACGAGACGTGAGGCGTGCGGATCCATGTGCAAGCTTTTATTAACAGACATGGTCAAAAACACAGGCAAGGTCAAACAAATGGCAAACAGGTATATTGAGGGCAAGACAGATGAATACTCATGTAAATGGGCGTGGTCTTCGATCGGCGAACAATATCCAGAGGGCTTGACGAGAGGTGTAATCCAGGTACACGAGCAATGGTCCAGACAGGGGCAAACAGAGTCCAAAAGGAAGGCAAAGGGTAAATCCAAGATACAAGGCAGAAGATCAGGAACCAGACAACAAGGCAACACGAAAAGACTAGACTTGAACTAAAATTAGAAATGGAAACTAGGAAAGGCTGTGTAAAGTAGCTAACACTAGGAGAGTGCTAAACAATACTCGGCAGTGAGGGAGAGAAAGTCCAAGGCTTATAAAGAGTGTGTGGTTGTGTGATAGTTCTCAGGTGTGTGATTGTGTGGTAGTTCTCAGGTGTGAGCGGGTGATTAGTGAAATGGCTACTGGGAAATGTAGTCCAGGGTAATGTGAAACGGTCTCTGCAATGTGAGAGTCAATGTGATGGAGGAGTGACCTCTGGTGGTGAGTGAACAGAAGGGCACGGATTCATGACACATACTAAAATCACAATGAAGAAAAAGTCTCAAAAAGTTAAACTTTGTATTATTTCAAATTAAATATTATAAATAACATTAGAAAAATAATAATAAAATATTGATGGCATTTACAATTATATATCACTAAATAAATAAATCTCAAAAGCTGAAATTCATATAATTTCTAATTAAATATTATTATTTTTTATTGTGTTCAATTATTAAATATTCTAAATCTCTTAAATAGGCAAGTCTCAAAAAGCTGAAATCTTTGTATTATTTCTAATGAAATATTCTAAATAATATTATTAAATGTTATTATAATATGTATTATGATATATTATTAAAGATTCTGAATGAATGAATGAATCAAAAACAAATGTTATTTTTAATATTATAAATAGTATTATTAAAAATTGTTATAACATGCATTTAATATATTATTAAAGATTATAAATCGATCAAATAAATTAGTAATTTATAATTTGAATTATGTCCAATTACATATTCTAAATATTATTATTAAATAATATCTATTTATTGAGTATTATAAGTTGCTAAAATAAATCTTTTTTTTTTTTGGAAAAATTATTAATATTTGAAAAGTGTGTCTGCCAAATTTAAAGTGATCGTAACCAACATGCAAGAAGCCATTTTGTTGCCATGTGGTCAGTAAATTGCTATGTTAAGTCTCATGCATAGAGTACATGTCTGTTCTGTGAGCGTGTGGATTGAGCATGTGTATTATAAATATGTGTGTGTTTGCACATGAACCTTATAATCCTAATCATCAGCACTAACAGTAGGCTGTTTCCACACAACTCGCTCACAGCTTGATAAATGTAATTCCATTCCCTCACCAGCTGCTCCACATACCGTCGGTAAGGACTGATTTAAAGCCAACTGTGAGATTTATTTATTTTCACATAAATATCCACCCCACGCTCTCACACACAGCTAAACACGTCCAAAACTGGTCCATCTTTATTAGTGTTACTTACATTGATGGCGTCCCTCGGACTCCCAGCATGCATTGCGCACTTAACCGAATCTGTGCGGAACCGCGACTGCTATCAAGAGTGATGAAGTTCTCGCGAACAGTGCACCGGAGAGACTCACATTCATTACCGTCGGTTTCTCCTTCCGTCTCCTGCTCGATATTAAATAATGGCTGTTTTTCTGTGCGTTTTTATATGTGAAGCCGAAGGTAAAAAATTGTTAAAGTGCCGAAAAATTAATCACGGAAACTATATTACTGTGATGGGAATTAATGTAACTGCGAGCTGTCTGTGATGAATTGGCAAATGAAATGTAGCTTGGCCAAAAAAAAGGGAAATGGAAAAAGTAAATGGGGGGAGGAAAGAAAAAAAACTGATTCCAATGACAAAGACAAGTCAGCAAATCCTATGCGTTTCCCCGCGGAGTTACTTTTTCTTCATTTATTTACAGCTGTCGGGCGCAACCGCCGGCATGTGCCGCTACACCGCCGGGGCGTAAAATAAAGAGACCGCAAGCTGCTTCTCTCTTAATGATAATGAAACGGGACATCAAAAGATCCCACACAGCAGTACAGGTGATCTGTCACTCAACTGGCAATTTAGCTCTGCAATAAAACACTTATGCTCACATTTACGCGCCGCACTGCGGGTGAGTTCACCTTTGCTGTCTGTTAGCGGCGAGTAAAGAGGTCTTATGTAATCCCAGGATGCTTTTGATCCCAAATGGCATGATTGGTCTTAATGCCACAGTGTACAGGAAGGAAATGGACTGTAAGTGTGACCTTGACAACCCTTGCCACTATCAATCTTGTAAAGCCTCAAATGCACAAAGAAAAAACATCTTCCATTACTGAAAAGACAGTTTATTTTCCATTTATAAAGTCGACATGCAATAAAAATGAACTCTTTGCTTTCCGTTCAGTGTCCAGTGTTATTCGGTGCTAACTACTACTAAAACTTTAAAAAAGGAAAATTCGACTTGATGTTAACTAAAATAAAATAATTTTTAAAAATCTATATATATCCATATATCTATATCTATTTATCCATCCATCCATATCTGTCTGTCTATATAGTTTCTTAACAGGGACCTAATCCTCTGCAATGAATGGGTGCCGTCAGAATGAGAGTCCAAACAGCTGAGAAAACATCATAATAATCCACACCATTCCAGTCTATCAGTTAACATCCTGTGAAGTGAAAACTGCATGTTTATAAGAAACAAATCCATCAAGACATTTTTAACTTCAAACCGTTGCTTCCAGTTAAATTAGGAGTCCATAATCCGTAATAGCACTTTGTCCGGTGAAAAACTTTTTTTTTTCCAATTTTATTTTTTCACATTTAAATGGTTTAGATCTGTTCAGATTTCTCTCCTGATTCAGACAAGGTGACTTTTTCACAGGAGGAAGCGTTATGGATTTTGTATTTTAGCAGGAAGCAATGGTTTGAAGAAAAAACATTTTAATTATGGATTTTTTTCACACAAACACACAGCTTTTGGCTTCACAAGATGGTAATTGTTGGACTGGAGTGGTGTGGATTACTTGTGGATTATTTATCAGCTGTTTGGACTCTCATTCTGACGGCACCCATTCACTGCGGAGGATCCATTGTTGAGCAAGTGATGAAATGCTACATTTCTCCAAATCTGTTTCAGTGAAGAAATAAACTCATCTGCATCTTGGATGGCCTGAGGGAGAGTTCATTTTCAGCCAATTTTTATTTTTTGTGAACTGTTCCTTTAGGAGTTCTACAGCACAATCCTAAACTGCTTTATTTGTGTTGTTTCAAGCCACATTTTAAACACAAGTGTTTCATTATATAAAGACCTTAAAAATCCTTTGCTTTACAAGTAGTAAACTATCTTTGGATGTAAAAATCTAAAAATTAGATTTTTCTGGAGGCCTCTACTAAAAAAAAAATCCTCTCATTAGTGTCTTCGATAGAAGTCAAGGCCACTGCGGTTCATCGCAACCCTTCTGAAGTGCAAATAAAAGCCTTAATGTATTTTTAGTAACCCTGAACATGCTGCCACAAATTAGGTTATTTTCTTATGTCCTTTTTGCCACCGAGGAATTTGTGCAAGGTGACCCAGAGTCCGCCTGCTGCTTTGTTCTGTCAGACGGAGGGCCGGATGGGCAGCCAATGACACAGAAAAAACAAGACCTGTTGGAATGTGTCTGGAAAACAAGACGGGCGATAACACGAAAGGAAAGAGAGCAGGTGGAACGCAGAATTTACGTCTATCAGTCTCTTAATTTGCCTTGCACATTTTGACGTGGCTTGCGTTTTCTCGGCGGAGCATGAAGTCCAGTCCTCGGGGCGTTCGGGGTGGACAGCTGGGAGCTGGAGCGTAAAAAGAGGGGCATATCGATCCGGCCCGGACTGCAGGCCTAGTGAGCTGTAAACATCCAGTGCATGAGTGCCTCTTGACTGAACGACAGGTCGCGAGGCAATCGTTAGTCTATTCCAAATACCGCGGGGCCTTCCGAGACGCCCCTCCTGGCTTCGTGCTTGTTTGAGCTTATTGAGTGAGTGGATCGTTTTAAAGATCAGCATTTGTCTTCCAAAGCATACATGAGGTATTCACTGTTGTTTTTTCCTGCTGTAAGCCCTCTTGAGTGTTTACAGTAGCGGAAAGAAAACTTCTGCGTGAAGGTCAATAAGTTGAGAAACAACAGTTGATGAAAGAACAAAAAAAGCAGAAGAGAAATTTTATGAGGTGAGGCATGTCAATTACACTTATTCTAAAAGATCGGTACAGTTTGAAATGATCTAAAAACAGTAGACTGTAAGGTTAAAAAGTGTTAAAAATGAAGTTCTCAAAGAATTAAAAGTGAAGACAAAAAATATTTGTTTTTGTGGTTATTGGAACCTGTTGCTGGCAGGTTTTTATCGTTAACTAAAACTAAAACCATAAAAAAAACTTTAAAAATTATTTAATATAATCTAGTTAACATGTCTCATTTCTCAAGTGCTAAAACTGAAATAAAAAAATATAAAAATAAATAAAACAACAATTTAACACAATTTTATTACATTTTTATTTTAACATTTATTAAAAAAAACATTTATTTATTTATTTTAGCTAGTTGCAAAGATAACATTTCTAATCTTTGATTATTTTTGGATTTGATGTCTCAAAGTAAAACAGAAGGGGAAAAAAGAAAAGAAAAAAATTCTGATTTTTGTTTAAATTAAAAATAACTAAAACTAAAACCAAAACAGAAACTGAAATAAAAATGAATAAAAACTAAAACACATAATAATGAAAAAAACAAACAAACAAAAAAACACACACAAAACAAAATAAAGCTTTAAAATTATAAGGTAAAACTGAAAACATATTAATTATTAATATTAATTTAAAACAAATTCAGATATAACACTTGTGCCTGTCAGTGTGATGACTGACTCCTGTGGAGGAATGACAATAAAAATCCTGCAGCATTTGAGACACAGATACAGACACCTAATCTAATGCAGCATTCAGATATATTTAAATGTTATATGTTAATACTTTATACCAATCAAGCCTTTGAAAAATAGAGTGCATTCTGGGAAACACGCCACCTGAGCTCTTGTCTGTGTGCAGCATGTGCATCTGAGAAAAGCGGTTCTGCCCTCGTTGCCCAAACCTCATCCCAGACTGGACACTTTGATCATAACCCACTAACCTGCTGGCATTTTGTTTCTCTAACATTTACCGCCCCACGATCAGGTGCTCGACTCGATCTCCTCTCCTGAGCGCTGAAAGTCCTCCTCCTCCTCCACCTCCAGTCCAACAATATTACATCCTTCAGCAGCAGCTGAACACAAAACAAACTACCACAAACCAGCTTCAACCTCCACATTACAGCAGCAGTCATACAAATGAGAAGTGTGAAGCCCAGAGGAATATATTATTGCTCTGAGGATGCTTTTATCAGAGATGCACCATGCAGATCATTAAAAAGTTTTACACATAAAGACAGTTCCCAGTTATGATACATTTGAGTATAAACTTTGTTTCTTTTAATATTCCTTTGGAGAAATACACGTAAGAATATAAACACATAAAACAATGCAGTAAATGCTGTACAAATCATGTGGATAGCAGCTTAAATCATCTGCTTTTGGGTTAATTAGAACTCTAAAGGAGACTTTTGTGAGACAGGGCTATTATATTTTACTAAAACAAAATTATTTAAAAAAATAGTTACATGAAATAAAACACACACGCACACACACAAATCTTTCGGATAGTTGCTAAGGTCGAATGTCCAAACTTCAGTGGTACTAAACAGGGCTATTTTAGTTAACTATAATATATAATAAACATTAAGTTAAATAAAATAAAATATTTAAAAAATGTATTTTAAAAATAACAGAAATACCCAAAAAACTAAAATTACAATGAAAATGGAAAAAATAAAACTAAAAACTGATTCAAAATCTTAAAAACTAAAAATATATCTCAGTGATACTAAAATAACACTGATGCGAGATTACCGGATGTCTTTTTGTTGCCTTTTGCATTAAAGCAAGCTGCCTGACTAAAAAGACAAATGCAAATCAAAACCAATATTAGCTGTCAGCACAACAGTCTTTGAAATAAGATCATCTCGGTTTAGGTCCACGCCTGCACGCTTCCTTTCTGCTGTTGTTTGCTGCAGATAGAGTTGTCACCATAATGCATGTCTGCTAACATCTCCGTTTGCTCGTTTTGAAGCTCCAGTGCTTTGGATAATAGGCTGCCACATTGCAAGAATTATATCTTGTATGTGCGGAGAACGATTGTCGCAGCAGATTGGTACTCCAGAATAAATCTGTGATTGTGTATTCAGAAAGCTTCGGCAGATGACACGAACAGTCTGATTTCCTGTTTGATTTTCACTCTAGCGAGCCGAGAATCAGCTGTATTCTCAATCTATTACACTGTGTACCCTTGTAGTTACCCCTTAGACCGATCAATCTCTCATTCGTTTGTTTGACAAGGTCAAGTGCAATAACTACAGTTCTTAGACGACTTCATAATGAACATGTTTTTGTCTTGAATCTCATCTGTGAGATTTCTAAGGCTTGAAATTTATAATGTGCAATTCTAATTGTCTCTGAAGTGTCTCAATGCTATCTAAAGAGGCGTTCACACTCACAGCGCTTTCTAGCATCTTGAAGTCGTACATTTTTATTAAGGGATTTTAGGTGACATGAGCAAAGATATAAACAGCTTTCTCTAAAGCTTTTTGAAATGCAGTAAGCAATATATAGCGAGAACTTTGTACACACACAGACACTTGTAATGCATAATAATTTAAAAATAAGTCATGACATATGCATAATAATAACACTATATGCATGTCTGTTATTATAGATAGATAGATCAGCACAAATAGAGCAGTAATTGAAGCCGTGATGCTCATGTTTTGATGATCTCTGAGGCTTCAGAGGCGGTCGGTCTGCAGAAGTGTCTGCTGGAGTCATCACTGTGGCATTTCACTGCGTTAAGTCTTTTAAGCCACTGTTCAAGCAAACAGTTACTTTCCTTAATCAGATTATACATGCTTTAATCCTTTTATTTATTTTCTGAGGCAGATGCAATTTTTCGCCTATGTGGATCGATCCTCAAGGCGATGTGATTTAGTTATGGCATCTGCCTTTGCCTGACTTACTGACTGTTCTTATTGATTTCGTTTATTTTTACTCCATAATAACCTGCAAACTTTTTGTGGCCGGCAGTGAAGGATTCTTGTTCTTTGCTCCTCCTCCCCGTCTTGTCTGATTCTGAAATATGGCACTTTCCATAATTTTGGTATAAAATAGGTCCTGAAACTGTTCAAAAATGCTTTCTGATGCTTTTTTCAGTAAATGGTGAGTGAAGAGAGGCGCTTAATCTTCAGGAAAGTTTGATCATGAACCATGGCTTGTCAAACTAAATATTATATGAGCTGCTTAATTTTGAATGTATTTTACATGTAATATTTACAACCTTGTTACCAAAACTTGTCTAAATACAGTTTGTTTGTTTTTTGTGTGATTTTTCTAGCCATAAATATTAAATAAACATCAGACTTACAATTTATAAAATAAATAAATAACAGGAATCTATACAAAAATAAATCAATAAATAAAATGATTTAATGAATTTTATCGATAATATACATTTCAACAATGATGACTAATGGTTGAATACAGCGGGGGAAAGTACAGATCTGTGAGGTGGAACAGGTTAAAAACCTCATTTCAAGGAATGTGCTACTTTTCATGCTATATTAATCTTGTTATATAATAACTTATCTAACATATCTAATAGTTTTCACTACAAAACTTTGTGATTTGTAACTCTAATGCTTTTAAAAAATAATGGGAGACCAAAGTGCACCCTGATCGTGGGAAGTGCCGTCTCATATATGCGAATGCATAATATATCATCCAAATTATGTTACACAATTGATTCTTTCTGCACTTAATGGTTGCAGTTCTTTGAAGCAGACCACGTGTAGACGATGCTTTGAGACCGTTTGGCTAACTAGGGGAGGGAAAAAATAAAAAATAAAATAAAAACATTAATCCCATTCGTGCCCAAAATGAGCTTCCTAAGACTTTCTATTCTTAGTTGACTATCTCAAGCATCTAAATGACTGGGATAAGATCCGGTTAATTGCTTCGTGAGTGTTCGTGTCCTTTTTTCGCTTGAATCCCAGGAGGACGATGACTGTGTGCACATTCCTCCTCAATGGAGACCGTAGAGACAACATATCCACAGATTTGACCTTTCCTTCCCGCCGACTCAGCGCTGGGACACTTCTGCACTTAATAAATATATATGATCTCAAGATTATGCTAATGATGTTAAAATACATCAGCTAATTAATCACTTAGCCAATTAGACCCAGTGTAATTTTCAAAAGACTTCTTAATAGGTAGTTTAACCGCTGACAGTGCTGTTTAGGTAGCATATCTGCTAAATGATCTGGGCTCATACGAAAAGACGGCATGATTTTTATCAAGAAAATGCTGTTCACAAGTCATTTTAATTCTGTAAAGCGACATATTTTTGATTGAAAAAGAAAAGTCAACAAAAATCGATGCAGATGGAATTGTACTGGATTGTGAACTGTACTGGAAAAAAAGGTTCTTTTTTTATTTCATGTTGACTTTTAGCTACACACAAGGCCACAGTGAATATTACATGCAGAAAACACTGTATACCTAGATACAAATGACCTGATTAAATCATCTGTATAGGTGCTTTATCCATAAATCCATAAATATATGCACACTGCTGTTAAAAAGTTTGGGGTCAGTAAGATTCAGCTTTGCATCACATGAATAAATGACATTTTACCATATATTGACATAGAAAAGAGTTATTTGATGTTGTAAAAATATTTCAAAATATGACTGTTTTTATGGAAATGTTTCCACACTGAACAAAAAAAATAAAAAAAGGTAACCGCGACTCACAATTCTGACTTTACAGTGGAATAGTGGAAGTCCAAAGAAGAAAAAAAATAAAGAAATAAAAAAGACTAACTATCTTTAACATCACAATTCTGACTTTATAACTCACACACTGTAAAAAAAAAAGTTGAGCCAACTTAAAATTAAGGCAACCAGCTTCAGCAGATTTTTGAGTTCTCTCAACTAATTTTTGTAGGAGATTCTCAACTTTTTGTTGTATAAACTTAAAACAACAAGTTGAGAAAACTCAAAAATCTGCTGAAGCTGGTTGCTTTAAAATTTTAAGTTGGCTCAACTTTTTTTTTTTTTTTACAGTGCAATTGTGTTTTTTGAGTTTATTTTTTTAACATTAAAAAAAAATCTCACTGACCCCAAACTTTTGAATGGTAGTCTGCACTTCTAAATTAATACATAAATACAGATAATTCTGTAAAATCACAATCCAAAACATGCACAGGTCATATTGTATCTGTAATCTACAAATAAATGCTAAACTGTTTCTACTGCCAAGAAATATTCAACATACAAAGGCATCACTATTAAATGCATCAATATGGTCAGACTTATTCTATAAGCTGCATTATTTATCTTTTCAAATATGCAGCCATGCATTCAACCCAGTCCTTTTACTGGTGAGAGTAACATCACTGTTCTCAATGGAGAAGAAGGCCTTGTGGCCGCATAACGACGCATTAACCAGCACAGGCTAACTTTACCACACTAAGCAGCCAAACCTTGACCTGCTGGTCCAGACATTTCATTGCAGTGTTTGATTTGTCTTAGACATGAATTGCAGTTTGAGGGTGGCATTGCTGTCACTCTTGCCTCTCATAACAGCCTGTGATTTATTACAGAGTTCTGACAGCCTCATCTTCACACACAGTGACCGTCGTCATTCATTTCTCTTTCTATTATGATTTAACTTAGCTGTCAAGGCCTTATAGTTGGCAGAATCAAGCAAGGAAATCTAATTGTCATTTCAGGTGCCATTACTGGCTATTGCTCACAATCAAATATTCACATCTCCGAGTCAATCTTTCCTTATTCATTTCACATTTTACGGTAATTTTATATATAGAAGCGATCAAATCAGCTGCCAAAAATATCCTCAATTATCCAAAAAAGAAGTCTTCGCAGCTATTGAACATATATTGACTCTGAATAAGCGTATAAGATCCCCGACTGCGAGGGAAATTGAAATTCTCCGACCATAACTCTTGTATCACAGCCATAAGGAGCGACCATCTGTACTGGCTTGATAAATGAAAAGACCATACATCCATCAACAATATACTTAACGACATTACTGAGCATTTAGGTGTTTGAAATAGCACTGAAAGCATTTATAATGCTTCGTATTATCAGTCAAGCATCTGTCAGTCAGTTAAAAACAATGCCGTGGCAGTATATATGAAACCGAAATCTCTGAGAGATATATTGTTTCTGTCTCGTCATACGAGTGAAATTGCTTTTCGGCCAGCTGGTCTTGCGAGTCTAAAGGTGTCACCTTTCGGTTTAAAGCAATAAAAGCAAGGCCGTGATCTTTTTATTAAGTGCCAATGAATTGCAATCTAAAAGCAGGCGTCTTGATTTCACCAAAGAAAACATGTACACATTCTCTTTCGGCTGGATCTGAATCACATTGATCGCGCTAGCGGCCGTCCAGATGAAATTTAAGAGAATCGCAATATACCGCAAATCACATTTGCTAAAGCTGGTCCAACTCTTTAAAGTCTCATCTCAGTTTCTCGTGTCTGGTTTCATTCAAAGGTTTTATTTCTGTTGCTGGTGAAAAGTCCAAAAGGTTTCGTAATTGTTAACTTCACTTCATACTCAAGTGAAATACGTCTTGTGATGCCAAAATTAGTTAAGGAGCAGGTCAAGCACTTAATGCAACCCTCAAATGATTGACAATTCACATAACATCTCATTATGTGGGAGGATGTGTTGATTCCTATAAAATCACTTTACGACACTTTTCACAAGCAGTCAAAATGAAACATCCCTATATTTATACATCTATATTTTTGAAAATATATATTCTATGAAAACTGACATTTTCCTGTATGCAATGTTGTGATAAGTATGTCACTAAATATATGTATGTTTTTCTTGATAAGCATTAGAAGAAAGAAATAACTTTTGCATATAGTAAAAGTACACACGAAAGTACTAAGCTTTTAAATAACTGGTACCGATTTGCTTGCAGTATCAAACACTTTTTTTGTTTGTTTTTGCAAATGATTTACTGATTTTTTTTTTTTTTTAAGTTAATTTTATGTGTGGTAACAGTACCAAATGTGACCCTGGACCACAAAGCCAGTCATAAGGGTCAATTTTTTGAAACTGAGATTTATACATCATCTGAAAGCTGGATAAATAAGATTTCCATTGATGGCATTGTTACATAGACAATATTTGTTGAGAGTTGCACCTATTTGAAAATCAACTGAGGGCAAAAAAACAAATAATATAAAAACCACCTTTGAATAAAGTTGTTCAATGTGTGTTCTGTAGTAGTTTATATGTTTATCTCAACAAACAATGTTATATATATAAAGAAGAGAAATTCTGTAAAATATTTCATGGAACATGGATTCTTATATTTCAATGTCCTAATGATTTTTACACAGAAAACTGGCTAATTTTATTGTTTGTTACAAATATGCTCAGTGACTTTAAGAATTATTTTTTAAACCTAGGTCATCAAATAATACAAAGCTTTTTTATATATGGTTCATTCCATGTTTAGTTAATACTTGATTATTGAAAATATCACTTGAACTGGCAAAGATGCTTTAAAAGATTCAAAATGTTAAAGACTTTTACACTGATGCTAAAAATTCTTTTAAACTTTCTACTTTTCAACACTTCTAATATTTAGAAATTACGTGCCACTGAAGACTGGAGTAATTGTGGAGTAATGATCACAGCAATAAAGTTTTTACTGTACTTGATCCAATAAATGCAGCCTTGAGAATAACAGCTTTAGTACATAAATTCCAATAAATACATACATTACATCAGATTTATTCTATATATGCACGCTATTCAGCTTATCTGAAGTCAGACTGCACTGGTAGATAAACCTTGACATTCGATGTGTGTTATCCCATTTATGTGTTTTTAACACGCAAACCTTTAGAAGAAGAAAAGCTTTTATACCGTATCCCTTAAATCAAGATCTGGAGTGTGATCACAACAAGAAAACATCAGAATTACATCATCTACGAGGTTCAGTGGTTAAATATAGATGGAGCAGCGCTCTAATAAAAATGCATTCAGCTATTATATAAAGTCGTGAATATCTAGAGAACAACACACCATGTTGTAGAATCCTGCAATTTGCATTTCTCAAGCCATCAGGAGGATAAACTCGGCGCGTTTGACCTCATCTTAACTCTCAAACACACTATGAATCAAATAACTGTGATTTTATACACCCGTCGCTCATGAAGAACGATCTGATGGTTGGAAAACAGACCCAATAAAGCAGAATCTCATCTAGATGAAGTTAAGTGGAATAAGTCGCTCTATTAGAGTATGAAAACATCTTGAGATTACAAATAACAGCCGTCGGCGCAAGTGTAAAAGAACTCGTTGTTATGCATGATGATACGATGATGATAATAACAGTCACAAATGGCAAAACAGCTGAAGACAGAACAAATCAATATAAATCAAGCAAACAATAGGATTACGGACGAACACGGCCAAGGTAAAGTTTTGTGTTTATTTATCAGGTGGGACCTCTTTACGCGGGCAATGTTATCGTCGCATTTCCATAAAGCAGCAGGCAGGCTTTTGTGCCGTGACACAAAGGTTGATTGATTGCCTAGAGATTTTTTTAGTCATTACACAATGAGCGTTTCACGCAAAACACTACACGCTTGCCACGGAGGATGGGAATAATGAAACGTCCTTGGACAGGACAGCCTTCGTTAACCGTGACCGGAGTTGAGGGCAAACGCTGACATTATGGATGGATCAGCATATAATAAACCGTTTACAGTGCATATAGTCCAGAAGGGTATAGTTATTTCTGACTGCCTTGTCTGCAGAATTAGGCCGACGTGTTAGTCTACATTACAGTATAAATGCATAAGTAAGGTGAATCTGCCACTGCTGTAAATGTCAGACATTCAAAGACAACGGAGAGAACAAATGCACTCAATAAAGTACATTAATAAACAAAATCATTTCAGCTCTCATAAACTACTTACAGTACCAGTGGCTTTTTAAATATCACAATAGTTGGACTATGTAGTTAGAAGGTCAAAAATATGAATTATTCATGAAGATTATGCCTCTCAATACACTTGGATATTTGTGCATCATTTAATAATGATATTATTAGCTTAAAAGTAAATATGATTTAAATGAAATCTCCTATTTGTTATCTCTCCATGTGCTATACAAGGCTTAAAGGATTAGTAGGCCTACAATAAAAATGAATATTACACATTATTACTCACCTGTTTGTTGTTATAAATTAGTAAGCTGGGTTTTTTTTTTTAGTTTTCACTCAGAAATCGCAATTTCACAAATAATTACAATGAAACTGAAAGTGACATACTGAATTGAATAAAAATAAAGAAATAATAGGCCTATTTTCTTTGTGTTTTCTTGTACTCCAAAAATCTATCATTTATTTTTAATATTAGTACATTTTTATATATTATATATTGTTCATGTCATGTTTTCAGTGTCACAGTTTTTGATTTGATTTTTAACTTGTGCACTTCGTTCCAAGTCATCTGAAGTCGTATGATATCCTTTTGGATGAGAGTTTTTTTTTTGGTGAGCTGTCTCTTTAAGATGCTAAACAATCATTAGTGACCAGCTATTATTATTCCAGGCTATGAAATCATGTTTATCATGTTTCAAGAGGATTCAAACTTATTGTCTTGAGTATCTTGCATTTATCGTAACTAATTAGCCGTCTCTGTAGCCCTTGTTATGGTGAAGACATAATTCTATGCAATTATGCTTTAAGTGTCCTGTTATGTACGACAGTCTGACAGCCAGTTTGACTCGAGATGAGAATGATGCAAAGTTTGTTCTTTATTTCAGTGGCTTGGTCATTGGGTTTTCTGACATGCATGAATGCAGTGACCACTAAGAATGATTCATTGTCTCTGGATGTATTGTCTGTGTTGTTCTGCCACTCGATTGAGACAAAGGCAATGCACAAAATAACTTTAACTTCACTTTAACCGCACATTATTCTGCCTTAGTTGTCATTTGTTTACTGAATCAGCTGCATTAAATAACATTTGTACTGATAGTTTTATAGTATGTACTAAAGATGGGTCCATTTTCATGATTTCAACACCACAAATACATTGCAATCTGTTGCATAAAATAAAATTGATACTATTCTAAAGAGTGAAAATAAAAGATTATTGGAGTGCGTTTTACATTTAAAAGTTTGCTTAATTCAATGTGTTCCTTGCTGTTTCTTTGTAATTCAATGTCAAATTTACTAGCAAGCACTGAGTTAAAATTGTTTCTATATTGTTTTTTCAGTGTGTATGTACTAGAAGGGTCAGTTTTCATAATTTCATCTGCGACCTCATAAATATACGGCATGCTAATTAATTATTTATCATAATATCAACATTGATAATGAGAAATGTTTCTTGAGTAGAAAATCCACATAATATAATGATTTCTGAAGGATCATGTGACACTGAAGACTGGAGTAATGATGCTAAAAATTCAGCTTTGATCACAGGAATAAATCATATTTTAAAATATATTCACATAGAAAACATTTCTTTTAAAATATAATAATATTTCACAATTTTACAGTTTTTCCTGTAATTTTTGATCAAAGAAATGCAGCCTTGGTGAGCAGAAGAAACTTTGAACATAAAAAAATCTGAAGATTTTAGAGAATTTAAAGAAATCTAGACTTTAGAACATTTTTAAAAAATAAATAAATAAATAAAAAACAGAAATATAATTTGAAGTCAACAAGCAATTTCTTTCATTTTTTTTCCAGGGTGATAATTACATATGCAACCCCACAAATATACAGCATGCTAATTATTTAGCATATTATTATTTTTCCCCAATAGCAAATGGGTGGAAAAGCCACCAATTAACCGTGTTTTGCAGTCCAGTGACAGCGAGTGATGGTGAAGCGAATGTGCTAACCAGAAGTCAGCGTGTGATGTACCGAGGTGTCTTTGAAATTGCCAGCGACCCCAGCTAAAGACCTCCGCACCTCATTAAATGCAAATGGAAGAGCATGTCTAATTGTTCCACTCCATTTCTGTCTCTAATTCTGAGCCGAAAAAGATAAAAATCTTTGAACCGGAAACGATTACAGTGCCTTTCTGTTATGAAACGATAAGAGCAGAGTGACAATCGCCATGCCAGGTCCTTGAAAAAATAAAGTGCATTCATGCCAAACTTCTGAGGGAATTCTTAAAGATGCTGTTGCTGGAATAAACCCCTGTAATTCAGGAGGCACATCTGGCAGTGTTTTGTGGAGATTTCTATCATTTTTCATGGGGGTTGTACAGGTGAAACTGTCCGTCTCCGGAGCCCGGGGCCATGCTGACAATGCCTTAAAGGCACTCTCTACAGTGCAAATCAAATCCACTCAAATCCCTCAAGGTTGGAGATGGTGGCACATGGATATAAGGACAGGCACTGACAGACATGTTCCTCTCTCACTCTCTCGCTTTATTTCTCTATCTGCCTTTTTTCCAAATACACTTCAACTCAAAATTCACTCTCACGTCCATTTTGAAGACAAAACAATGACAGCTTTGTGTGAGAAACAGACATTTGAATCGTTACTGATAATCTTCTGCAGTCAGAGCTCTGAAATGGACTACAGAAACTGATGTGTTAAAGCCATCTGATGCCAAACACCCCTGTGTGTCATTACCAAACATCACTTTTTGATGTATCATGACTATTTCATTTAAGATCTGCATTCAAGTTGAAGATTTAAATAACTTCAGTCTTTGCGATATATAGCACAAGTCAGATGGACTACTTTTATGGTGTATATAAACCACTGTTCAAAAGTTTGGAGATAGATTTATTTATTTTTTATTCAGCAAGGACGCATTGAATCAAAAATGAGAGTAAAAACATTTGTAATGTTACAAAGGATTTCTATTTCAAATAAATACTGTTCTTTTTAAAATTTCTATTCATTAAAGAATCCTGAAAAATAAAATGATCATTTTTCACAAAAATATGAAGCAGCACAACTGTTTTCAATATTGATAATAATCAGAAATGTTTCTTGAGTGGAAAAACAGCATATTAGAATGATATTTCTGAAGGATCATATTGTGACACTAAAGCCATATTACTTCAATAACAAGATGCTATGATAGTATTTATTAATATTTTGAATGTTTTTATATTTTCTGTTTTTATTTTAATTTTAGTCAAAAATTGGTTTTATCTTTTATATATTTATTTATATTTATTTTATTTTAGAATTTCAGTTTTAGTTATTTTAGTACAAAATTAAAATGAGAAATGTTGTCTTGCCAACTATAATATTATCTGTAGTATTTCATTTTATTTAAGCTAATGTTTATTTAATTTCAAGTAACAAAAATGTTCATTTATTTATTTACTTATTTATGTATGTATGTATGTATTTTAACTACAATACTGAAACTGTAATAATGACTGCTTTGGTAATAATATTTCACAGTGTTTTTTTTTTTTTTTTTTACACTGTATTCTTGATCATATAAATGCAGCCTTGGTGAGCAGAAGAGATGTACATATATTACCGATTTATTTTATATTACAATATGATGAACTTCTGTATGGAAAAGAGCTGTGTGAAGATGCATCAAAATTCTCTTATTGTTTTCCTTGGAAACAGGTTTGGAACTAGATGAGTAAATAATACCAGCATTTACATTTTTGGGTGACCTATTCAGTTAAAAGTTCACCAGAGGTCTGATTATTTGTCTGCAATATTGATTTTGGAGAGATGCGAGAGCTGGTATCATAACAAAAGCAAATCATTTGGTACGAAGCCAACCCCGCTTCCAACACTGTGTAGGATTTCGCCAAGAAAATAAGTTCCCACAGAGGTCCTTGACATAATGGGCTGGTAATCCATCTGTTTGTATTCTCTCGAGTGGCTTCCAGTTGAAAACAAAGAGTTAACCCTGATTGCCACTCTCAGATGAGTTCGCAGCCATAAAGCACGGCTCTGCGAGCATCCGCTCCCTTCAGTCTCGATTTTTCACACCGGTCCAGGGGTTTCATGGCCGAGCAGAGATGGTTTTGGCAGCCTTCCCGGAGTGAAGCCAATTGAGGATTGATTTAGATTCTGGGTGCAAGAGAGAGAGAGGTTATCTATGAAGATATGCTATTCCCTTTGTGGAGGCTTTATCCAGCTCTGGAGATGCATTTTACCCACAGACGTGTCTGTGAAAGTCCGTATCCCGGTCCCACAGCAACCTAGCCAGCGCTCTCAAAGGTCACTCAAAGCCAAAGGGCATTTGGGAGGTTTATGCAGCATATCAATGACGCAAAAGTTGTCTGAGTGGGCTGAAACAATTCGGTTGTGTTGAAATTTCACGTGGGACTTCTACGGATGTAACTTTTCTGCAGATTTATATTTAACTTCATAAGTCATGAATTTAAGGTGACTGCAATATTTTTGCACTATATAATGAAGGTTTTAAAAACACCTTCACTTGCATTGAGCAGTATACTGCAATAAAATGCATTGCATTTTAAAATTATTATTAAAATTTCATTATGCACATTATATTTTTGGAGGTGTGGTTATGAACTGCAGCATAGTCCAGGTTTATTATAACTAAAACCATAAAAAAAAACTTAAATGAAAACAAACTGAAATAAAATATAACTTTATGTACTAAAATAACTTAAGCTAAAACTGAAATAAAAATTAAAAATTTTATAGACATAAAAAACACTCAAATTAAACTGAAATAAAATATTTAAAAATTAACATTCTGTTTCAGCTAGTTGTCAAAGCAGCATTTCATATTTTTATTTGTTTAAAATAAACTAAAATAACTAAAACTGAAATAAAAATTAACTACACAGATATATTTAAAAACGGTGACTAATAAAAGTGACAAAATGCACAAAAAAACTCCTAAACTTTCACAAAAACTTTAACTAAATTTAAATAAATTTAACATTTTATTTCAGCTAGTTACTTCAGACTTATGTGCCTCTAGAAGCTTGTGTTCTGCAAGTGAACATCGCTTTATTGTTCATCCCAAAGAGGCACAAAATTACTTTCACAGACTTTTCCATTAACTGTTCCCTCCTGGTGGAATGACCTGCCCTGCGCAATCCCAGCATCTTCAAGAACTGGCTAAAAACACATCTCTTCCATCTTTATGTGACCCTCTAACTCTAGCACTCTCTATTCTAATTCTATTCTTAAAAAAAGCAAAAAAAAAACAAAAAAACACTAACACTAGCTTCTCTAATCTTTTTGTATTCTATCTATTTGTTTTCTTTTTACAATTAACAAAAGCGAAAAAGGCCTCTAACACTAGCTTGCTCTATTCTTTTTCTATTCTGTCGGTTTTCTTTTTATTATCTACTTTAAAAAAAACAAAAACAAAACCTTGCTACATGTATTGTGTTACGCTAACTGAGACTTGTTATAGCGCTTGCATATCATTCTTTTGTTGATTTTGTTTGCTTCCATTGTCCTCATTTGTAAGTCACTTTGGATAAAAGCGTCTGCTAAATGACTAAATCTAAATGTAAATGTAACTATAGACAAACTATAACAGTAATATATCAACTTAAAGGGGACCTATTATTCAAAAAATACTTTTATAAGCTGTTTGAACACAG
>JAFVLL020039952.1:22500-32289 GCA_021397915.2 Tor tambroides | reverse complement strand
CAAAAATCATTAGGATATTAAGATCATGTTCCATGAAGATATTAGGAAATTTCCTACCGTAAATATATCAAAACTTCATTTTTGATTAGTAATATGCATTGCTAAGAACTTCATTTGAACAACTTTAAAGGTGATTTTCTCAATATTTAGATTTTTTCGCACCCTCAGATTCCAGATTTTCAAATATTGTCCTATCCTAACAAACCATACACCAATGGAAAGATTATTTATTCAGCTTTCAGATGATGTAGAAATCTCAGTTTCAACAAATGTACCCTTATGACTGGTTTTGTGCTCCAGGGTCACATTATTTTAAATCAGTTACCGTTTATTTTATTTCAAGTAACAAACTTTTTTGTGTGTGTGTGGTTTTAGTTTTAGTTAACAACAGTAACAACGTCCTTAGGGACATTTTTGTCCTTTTTTGGTGTTCATGTAAACAGCAAAAAAAATTCTGCCAAAATGTGTAGTATTTTTATTGGAATTTTAATATTTCATCCTCGTCTCTTTTCACAAATCTATTTTACCGATGTTTTTGTTCTCTAAGGACCTCTGAGTAACTTTTTTAAGTTGACGCACACGGGTGAATATTTAAAATATGAATGAAAATCTTCATCTTTCAAGTTGTGTCTTTATCATGCTCATGAATATATAATCACAGTGACACGTCATGCGTCACAGAGGCCAATCAGATCGCAGGACGCGCTGATTAGCGCCGCTGATGTCAGTGTGGAGGTTCAAACGCGCTTCACTTTACTGTGGTGTTTTACTGGAGTTTACCTCGCTCGTGTGTGAATACAGGACTCTGAGGGACATGGAGGCTTCAACCATCAAGAGTCGCATTAAGAGTCTCCTGCGCTCGCCGTCAATCAAACTCACGAAGACCCGCAGCAGCGGCCGCATCAAAGACAGTCTGTCCAGCAAGGTAACGTTATTATTGTAGCGCTGCGCTTCAGGACCGCGACACAATGTATCAATAACAGCCAGACGTTTGTGACAATTATCAAATGTTCCATCACTGTAACAAATGAAACTTGAAAGAAACCGGAGTTCGCCTCGTTTGATCTGTTTCTGACTGTGTTTAGTTTATTTCGCTGATTAGTTTATCTTTTGATCTTGTGTGAAGTTCATCTAGACTGAAGATCTCAGTGTTTTCATGTTGATCTGCTCTTCATTTGCGCACAGATGATGTTGTCAGTGTTTTTCTGACTCTTTCACGTCAACATCACTGTTAGGACGAGAGTCAATGATATCGACAGAACAATCCTCTTAAACACATCAACACATTCCCGTGATGCTCCTGTGTTGACTTTGAGCTCATGAATCAGTGTGGAAGATCTTTAGTTCTGAGAAACAATGATAATGTCATTAATCAACAGTTAAGTAAATTAACTTGCTGTCTTTAGATCAGTTGTTTTCCACTGTAAATACTGTTTGAAAAAAGAAACGCATGAAAATAACTGCTTTTTATTGTCATAATAAAAAAAACATATATATATATATATATATTTATATAAAACATATATATATCTATAGTGTGTATTTTATGTGCGTGTGTAATTTTTGTATATAAATTATATCAATATCATTCATTAAATATTTATTACTCATATTTATTTTATAAATATTTAGAAATAAAGTATAATTTATTTTATATATTTACTATTTTATAATATATATATATAATATGTAAAAATATTTATTCAATTTTTTTTGTCAGATTCACCCATAAATGTTTTGTTGTCTGTGTAATACAGTGATATGTATTTTGACCCCTGTCTGTGTGTATTATTTATTAGTTCATGTTCTTCCTATCGTCTCAGGTGACTCTAGAGAAAGTTCTGGGCATCACGACTGCGGGAAACAGCGGTTTAACATGCGATCCGTGTTCAGGAACGGTGGCCTATCCGGCCGGGTGAGTTCATAACATGCATAAAGATCATATATGAAGTTAATGGATGCATATTGACCTTCATCTCGTTTAATTTGACATGATTGCTGTTGAGCGGTGATGAACAGTCTGTTCAGGGCCTTGCACTCTTAACTAGTTCTCAAAAATGTTTATTTAATTATTTAGTTTAAGTAGGATTTTTGTGGAAGGACGTAAAATATATTAAATTAAGAAATGCATCATATTATGGCATCTACCTGATTGAGATTGTTGTTAGTGTTTTCTACAGTAGGTGTGGTGTTAAGTGTAAGGAAAGCAGAGCTCAGTCCTCATGGCTGTTTCCCAAGAGTATTACAGCGATTAACCCGCTTTTAATGAAAATACAAAGATTAGTTGAAGATTTAGGCCTATTAATGGACTCATGCAGTGCTTGTTTCCGTTTCATTCAGGTGTGTCATTGTGTTACTGAACCCGGCCAAAAACACACAACAGCATCTCATCAACTCATCCAGGTGAAGAACTACAGTATCACACATCATTCAGAAACGTCAGCCGCAAATACTGTAGTGTTTGTGTTGAGAGTCATCCAGATGTTAAAGCAATAGTTCAACCAAAAATGTAAACGTGCTGTAAATGTATTCACCCTCAGGTTATCAGAGATCAGGATGAGTTTGTTTCTTCATCAGATTTGTAGAAATGTGTCTCTGCATCAGTGTCTCAGCAATGGATGATCTGCAGTGAATGGGTGCCGTCAGAATGAGAGTCCAAACAGCTGATAAAAACATCACAATAATCCACTCCACTCCAGTCCATCAGTTAACATCTGGAGAAGACAAAAGCTGAAACAAATCCAGCATTAAGACGTTTTTAACTCAAATACGAGTCCATAATCCATAATAACTCTTCCTCCTGTGAAAAAGTGGCCTGGTCTGAATCAGGAGAGAAATCTGCACAGATCAAAACAGCCCAAAACAGCCCAAAACAAATATGTGTCTGGATTTTGATGAGAGAGACAACAGCAGATGCACTTTTCCACTGGAGGAAGAGTTATTATGGATTATGGACTCGTATTTGAGTTAAAAACGTCTTAATGATGGATTTGTTTCAGCTTTTGTCTTCTCCAGATGTTAACTGATGGACTGGAGTGGAGTGGATTATTGTGATGTTTTTATCAGCTGTTTGGACTCTCATTCTGACGGCACCCATTCACTGCAGAGCATCCATTGCTGAGACACATTTCTACAAACCTGATGAAGAAACAAACTCATCCTGATCTCAGATGAACTGAGGCTGAACACATTTACAGCATGTTTATTTCTGTGAACTGTTGCATGTTGTGAATCTTCTCTGGTTCTTCAGGAAGGCGATCAGCACGCTGGCGTTCTCGTCGGACGGCCGGTATCTGGTCACTGGAGAGGTCAGCATCAGTCGCAGGTGTGTAGTTGTGGTCAGTGGTTGTGTGGCTGGTTAACACTGGTCATGTGTGTTGTTCAGAGCGGTCATCAGGCGGCGGTGCGTGTGTGGGACGTGAGCGAGGGGTCGCTGGTCTCGGAGCTGCTGGAGCACAAGTACGGCGTGTCCTGTGTGGCCTTTTCCCCCAACGGCAAACACATCGTGAGCGTGGGATCGCAGCACGACATGAGCGTCAACCTGTGGGCCTGGAAGGTGCGTGATTACGAGGGGTGTAACGGTACACGTATTCGTACCCAAAATCTCGGTATGTGTCTTTCGGTTCGGTGCGCATGTGAAGCTGTCGTATTAGACATACTAGACTAACTCATGGACATTTATTGATTGCTGACGAAGCACCAAAATGTCAATATCGCGGGACTCACTTGACGGTGAAACGCCCAATATTTAATGTCATGAGACAAAGGTTATTATCAGGACAGACTCTTAAGAACTTGTTTTATAAGACAGACCCAGAAAAACTAACAATTTCTTTATAGAATTTTATGTACAAAAACTTTGTACTACTGTATTGTTTTTCTAATGTATAATCTTTGTTTGCCATGAAATAGCCTGTGAAGCTGATGCGGCAATAAATTAAATCAAGTTGTATTCATGTGTAACGAACAAACACTGCATTGTTTTATCCACTGCATGTGTGGAACTTGACTGGAAACTTCCAGGTTTATATATTGTTAGTTTTGATAAGAAACAAAGTATCATCTTTCATTGTGTCCATTTTTGTTTTTAGGAAATTCAAACAATAAAATAGTGTTTTGGCGCTCTTTGATGAGGCGAGAGATCGCTGTATAAACACCTTTACTAAACTACCTTTACTTGCGTTCTCTTTACAAGCTTTAACATGAAATAAACATGAATGAACGTCTCAGGTAATCACTCAATTAGTGTTTCGACCGCGGAAAGATGTCGTTAAAACAGCTTGTAAACAAAACGTCACGCAGCGTTTCATCAGTGTCTACAGCTCGTTATTTACTAGAGAAATGAAGTCTAGAGAAGAGCATTTTGAGAAATATTAAACTATATTTTACTTTACCTGTTATACTATAGTGATGTCTTAATAATTAGACTGTTTAATTTATGAAACAAGTTATGACAGCCTCTGTGTAAATAAATATATTTCAACGACAAATAGAAATATTATAATTTAGAAGTTAAGTTAAAAACTGCATTATGTGCAATTTATATGTTTGCATACCATTTTTGTAAGTTGAGTGTTGATTATTAGCTATATTTAAAAATAAATAGTAATTGAATTTAAGTTGTTAATCGTAATCTTATAGTAATGTAAAAGGGCTCTCTATAGTTTACAGCATATGCTGAGGCAGATGTGTAATTTTATTTAGAAAATTGTAATTATAATAAAATTTATTTGAAGAACTAGCCATTTCTTCAGTAAACCACTGTTTAATTAAAAACCAAATCCCCTGCTGTACTGAAACCGAACCGTGATGTGAAAACCAGGGTACGAACCGAACCGTCATGTTTGTGTCCCGTTACACCCCTAGTGATTACCCATCATGCCCTGCGGCGCGTCACACGTGTTCTCTCTCTCGTTCCTGCAGAAGAACGCTCTGATAGCGGCGAATAAAGTGTCCAGTAAGGTGACGGCCGTGTCCTTCTCCGAGGACGGGAATCATTTCGTCACGGCGGGGAACAGACACGTTCGCTTCTGGTATCTGGAGCCGTCTCACGCTGATCAGGTACGGTAATGACGGAAAACCACTTCCTGTTTCTCTCTGAACTCTATGATCAGTGAACACACAGACTCTTATTTTGGATTAACTGGTCGTTTCAAGTGTCTGATCATCCGTCTCTGGAGCTTCTTTCAGTTACGTCAGATTTTCTGTGAAGCGCACTGTTTCAAAGCAGCTTCACTGAAGATCATGATCATGTTTATAATATCTTATAGAGATGCACCAGAATGAAAACTCTGGATGCACTTGGCTGAAAACCGAAACTGAACCCGAAAATGCTTTGTAATGGTTATTTATTATTTTATTAAATAATAAAAAGTAATTTTGTAAGACTTTTTAATTTAACTCAATTTTAATGATACTAAATAAAATTAAAAAAACACAAGCCAATAAAATAACCACACTTTTAGTGAAAGTAAGAAAATATATTAATATTAAATATCAATATATTAGGCTGGGGTTTTTTTTTCAAATTTCTTATTCTTCTTATTTTCTTATTGCAAACAAGAACAAGTATTCTACATAAAAATGTCCTGTTGGAAATTTCCTGAGCATGAGCTGAACATTCATCGAGCAGATTATTGAGCGGAGGCTTGCCGTAAAATCTGGCACAGCTTATATTTTCGCGTTTTTTACTTTTTTATTTATTTATTTTTTATTTCGGCCAATAATTTTCGGCGGCAGAAAATTCGGTGCATCCCTAATATCTTAATATCTTCAAGCCTTATAGTTGCATTCAGCGGATTAGAGCTGGACAATAATATAGTTACGTTTTGTAAAGATATAAACAATCAGTTTTGACATTCTGTTGAATTGATATTTAGTTCATTGTAGTAAAAAAATAATAATTTTTAACCAATAATTTTAACTAAACTAGCTAGATCCTACTGGTTAGTTTTAATGGATTATTTATTTCTGCATTTAATTGTGATGTTTAATTGGTCCATTTATTGCAAGAAATTACAAATGTACACAAATTATATTCAGTTATATTAAATTAATTATATTAGAAGTATTGAAATGTAAAAATAAAATATCAAATGTGTTTAGAGCCTCTGATGTGGATGAACAACATTCATCTGTTGGGTAAAATGCTTCTTTCACTGAACTTTTGTTGACCAGCTTCATTACTGAGTTTCAGATGCTGATTTATCCCATCAGATAGTTAGAGTGGGTTTTGATTGATTAATTGATGCTCTTTACAGGCACTGATGGCTGTTTAATGTTCTTCATGAAACCATGTAATCTTTTCATTGCACTAATGATTCTTTATAGTGGAAAAAGTTTCTTTACGTGATTAATATTTTCTTCACAGTAAGGAGTAATGGTGTTAAGAGCTGATCATTGAAAGGCTCTTTGGGAATCGAATGTGCTTCTTTTGTTGCTTCATTCTGAAAACTATGGAAGCCTGTTTCCACCAAACAAAAGTAATTGTGCCTGTTTTTAATCTCACAGTTGAAAGCTGTGAACTTGCAATAGATCGTTAACATCTTGCAATATTGCAATTCTGAGTCCGAATTGTGAAATAAAAAGTTGCAATTACATCTTTTTTTTTTTTTTTTTTTTTTTTTTTTGCGTTAACAGGCTTCCATAGAAAACATCCTCATGGAAGCTTGGTTTTTAAAGAGTGTAGTAGTTAGAGGTTGAGTAGAGAGGCTTTAATGATTGCTGGAGTGTTCCCATGATGCTCTGCAGCGCGCGTGGCCCGTGCCGCTGATGGGCCGCTCCGGGCTCCTCGGGGAGCTGCAGAATAACTTCTTCTGTGCCGTGGCGTGTGGACGAGGCCCGAGGTCCAGCAGCACCTTCTGCGTCACAGCGTCCGGTCTGCTGTGTGAGTTCAACAGCCGCAGGCTTCTGGACCGCTGGGTCCATCTGCAGGTCAGTGCGGTCACAGCAGATCACCTCCGCTTCCTGAGACACGCCTGTGCTGACCTGTGTGTGTGTGTGTGTGTCTGTCTGTGTGTGTGTCTGTCTGTGTGTGTGTCTGTCTGTGTGTGTGTGTGTCTGTGTGTGTGTGTGTCTGTGTGTGTGTGTGTCTGTGTCTGTGTGTGTGTCTGTGTGTGTGTCTGTGTGTGTGTCTGTGTGTGTGTGTGTCTGTGTCTCTGTGTCTGTCTGTGTGTGTGTCTGTCTGTGTGTGTGTCTGTCTGTGTGTGTGTCTTTGTGTGTCTGTGTGTGTGTCTGTGTGTGTGTCTGTGTGTGTGTCTGTGTGTGTGTGTGTCTGTGTGTGTGTGTGTGTGTGTGTCTGTCTGTCTGTCTGTCTGTGTCTGTGTCTGTGTCTGTCTGTGTCTGTCTGTGTGTTTCTGTGTCTGTCTGTGTCTGTGTGTCTGTGTGTCTGTGTGTGTCTGTGTGTGTCTATGTGTGTGTCTGTGTGTGTGTGTGTGTGTGTGTGTGTGTGTGTCTGCAGACGAGTTCTGCTCACTCTCTGGCGGTGACGGAGGACCTGATCTTCTGTGCGTGTGCGAATGGAACGGTGCGTGTGTTCGGAGCGTCTGACCTGAGCTTCATCTGCACACTGCCCCGTCCTCATCATCTGGGCATCGACGTGTCGGCCGTCACTCAGGCCAGGTGAGACAATGATACACACACTACACACACATGCAGATTTCACCTAAAATTGCTTTTAACAAATAGCTTTGTAGTGTGTATATTTTTTTTATTTTTTATATATATATATATATATATATATATATATATATTTTTCCCCTTGGACAAATGTAATTTCTTAGATGTAGTTTTTGTGGTGAGATGATCTGGACGTGTTTGATTGCTGAATGCACATGAACACAGCTCTGTGGGATCCGTCTCGCACCGGAGGGTTTATGGGTTTAGTGTTTGATCAGATCTGGTTGTGTAACGTTCATTCCTGCCAGATCTGCAGCATTAGAGCTCTGTGAACGCATTAACGGCTGTAATTAGCAGCCAAAGAACCCCACAGATTCACACTGAAGGACATCTCACTCATCCGTTCTCTGTTCTTCAGTCATCTGTTCAGCAGGGCGCCAGACGCCCGTTACCCAGACTCAGTGGCGGTGACCTTTGACCCCGTGAACTCCTGGCTGTCCTGTGTGTATAATGACCACAGCTTATACGTGTGGGACACGCGAGACCTGCGCAAAGTGGGCAAAGTTTACTCAGCGCTTTATCACTCGGCCTGTGTTTGGGATCTACAGGTGAACATCCGCACACACACACTCACACTCACACACACACACACACACACACACACCCTCACACACTCACACTCACACTCACACACACACCCTCACACACTCACACTCACACACACACCCTCACACACTCACACTCACATTATTACACATATATATTGATACATCATTTCACATTAATTTCTCACACTCATTACTTCACACACACTCTCACATTAATTTCACACTCATTATTTCACACTTCACACACACAATTTCACACTCACTACACACACACATTATTTCTCACATTACTCACATTAATTTCACACACACACAATTTCATTATTACTCACACCACATTACATAATACACACACACACATACTACATATCCACCACACTCACACCACACAATACACCCTCATTACCACCACTCACACTCACACTCACACACACACACACACACACACACACACACATGCATTGATTATCAATATTAATATCAGTATTATAGCTTTTTCTGTAGAGCACAACTGTGAACACACACTTTTTCAACAGCCTTTATTGCATAAATACCCTAACCCTAAAACTTAAGATTAAGATTTTAATTGTTTCTTCTGCTCACCATGGCTGCATTTATTTGATAAAAAATACAGTATAAATTGTGAAATAGTTTTGTAATTTAAAACAGCTGTTTTCTATGTGAATGTGTTAAACTGTAATATATTTCTGTGATCTGCAGCTGTATTTTCAGCATCATTACTCCAGTCTTCAGTGTCACATGATCTTCAGAAATCATTCTAATATGCTGATTTACTGCTCAACAAACATTTCTGATTATTATTAGTGTTAAAAACAGATTTTTTTTAATGCTGAAAACATTTTTATTCATCAAGGACGCATTAAATTGATCAACTGTGACATTTATAATGTTACAAATGATTCTGTTTCAGATAAATGCTGTTCTTTTGAACTTTCTATTCATCTGTGAATCCTGAAAAATAAAATGCATCACAGTTTCCACAAAAATATTGTGCAGCACAACTGTTTTCAACATTGATGATAATCAGAAATGTTTCTTGAGCAGTAAATCAGCATATTAGAATGATTTCTGAAGATCATGTGACACTGAAGACTGCAGTAATGATGCTGAAAATACAGCTGCAGATCACAGAAATAAATTACAGTTTAACACATATTCACACAGAAAACAGATATTTTACATTCTAATAATATTTCACTGTTTTTACAGTATTTTTGATCAAATAAATTCAGCCTTGGTGAGCAGAAGAGTCTTCAGAAAGCATTGAAGAGTCTGAGTTATTGCGTGATCTGCTCAATCTCTGTTCCAGGTGTGTTCTGGTAACAGCGAGGGCTCTGAGTCTGAGTCGTTCCTCTCGTGTTCGTCTGACGGCTCGGTGCGTCTCTGGAGTTCAGACGGCGTCCGCTGCAGGAACGTCCTGAGTAACGTAAGTCCGGCCGCTGAGCGCGAGTGTGGTGATGTCCGTCGATGACGAGTGATGAAGTGACTCTGAACTCTCTCAGGATCTTCATCACGTCTTCTACATGGAGGACAGCGGCGCCGC
>JAFVLL020039952.1:15000-17500 GCA_021397915.2 Tor tambroides | reverse complement strand
ACAAAACAATATTATTGTTAAAATTATAGTGGATGTGGGCGTCTGCCATGACACTCGCCGTGAGAAATACGGCAACTTTGGCAAACGGAGTGATACAAACGGTGAAACGGCTGTTGGAGTTCTGTTGGACTCCAATATAAACACTCTTATCAGCCAATCAGATTCAAGGACCAGAAAGAACTGTTGTGTGTGTATGTATGTGTGTGTGTATATGTATGTATGTATGTGTATGTATGTATATATATATATATATATATATATATATATATATATATATATATATATATATATATACTAAATTGAAAACTAAATAAATTAAAAACTAAAACTTAAAAACTAAAGACATGTCATACATATGTATTAGTTATGTTAGTACATCAAGTAAATTAAATGAAAATGAAAGACTTTGGGATCGCCACAGCCCTTTCTTTTTTTTCTTCTTTTTTTTTCTAGTAATGTAGCACCAATTTCAAAATTTTTAGCCAAGTTTTATTGAAAGCCAGCAGTGAATCACTCCATTCAGTCATGAATCTGCCCGGTTCTACTCTTTATGTTGTTGTTCTCTCAGTGAAGTGTAGTTTGTGGTTTCTGCAGGTTCAGATCGACCCGTCGGGTCTGTACGTGGCCTCCAGCTGCTCTGATAAGAACATCAGTCTGATTGACTTCCAGACCGGAGAGAGACTGGCCAGCGTGTTCGGACACTCAGGTAATGTATGGCTCATTGAGTGAATCTTTGCTCTGTGATGATGGTGATTGTCACTGATCATGATGATGAATGTGACTGATTGTGACTGGTGGTACTGATTGTGACTGTGATGATGGTGATTGTAACTGATGGTGATTGTGACTGTGTTGGTGGTGATTGTGACTGATGATGGTGAGTGTTACTGTGATGATGGTGACTGATGGTAATTTTGACTGTGATAGTGATTGTGTCTGATAATTATGGTGATTGTGACTGATGGTGAATTTGACTGATGATGGTTGTGACTGTGATGATGGTGATTGTCACTGATCATGATGATGAATGTGACTGATTGTGACTGGTGGTACTGATTGTGACTGTGATGATGGTGATTGTGACTGATGGTGATTGTGACTGTGTTGGTGGTGATTGTGACTGATGATGGTGAGTGTTACTGTGATGATGGTGACTGATGGTAATTTTGACTGTGATGGTGATTGTGTCTGATAATTATGGTGATTGTGACTGATGGTGAATGTGATGGTGGTGATTGTGATTGATCATGATGATGATTGTGACTGTGATGATTGTGACTGATCATGGTGAATGTGACTGTGATGATGATGGTGATTGTGAATGTGATGATTGTGACTGGTGGTGGCGGCGAGTATTACTGTGATGGTGACTGGTAATTTTGACTGTGATGGTGATTGTGTCTGATTATGGTGAATGTGACTGTGATGATGGTGATTGTGACACTGTTGATGGTGATTGTGACTGATGGTGGTGATTGTGTGACTGTGATTGTGACTGATGTTAATTTTGACTGTGGTGATTGTGTCTGATTATGGTGAATGTGACTGATGGTGATTGTGACTGATGATGGTGATTGTGACACTGTTGATGGTGATTGTAACTGATGGTGGTGATTGTGTGACTGTGATGATTGTGACTGATGGTAATTTTGACTGTGATTGTGTCTGATAATTATGGTGATTGTGACTGATGGTGAATTTGATGATGGTTGTGATTGTGACTGATGATGGTGATTGTGATTGATCATGATGGTGATTGTGACTGATTGTGACTGTTGATTGTGACTGATGGTGAATGTGACTGATTGTGACTTGGTGGTGATTGTAACTGATGGTGGTGATTGTGTGACTGTGATGATGGTGACTGATGGTAATTTTGACTGATGGTGATTGTGTCTGATAATTATGGTGATTGTGACTGATGTTGAATTTGATGATGGTTGTGATTGTGACTGATGATGGTGATTGTGATTGATCATGATGGTGATTGTGACTGATTGTGACTGTTGATTGTGACTGATGGTGAATGTGGACTGATGATGGTGATTGTTGACTGTGACTGATTGTGACTGATGTTGAATTTGATGATGGTTGTGATTGTGACTGATGATGGTGATTGTGATTGATCATGATGGTGATTGTGACTGATTGTGACTGTTGATTGTGACTGATGATGGTGAATGTGACTGATTGTGACTGTTGATTGTGACTGATGGTGAATGTGACTGATTGTGACTTGGTGGTGATTGTGACTGATGATGGTGAGTGTTACTGTGATGATGGTGACTGATGGTAATTTTGACTGATGGTGATTGTGTCTGATAATTATGGTGATTGTGACTGAGATGATGGTGATTGTGATTGATCATGAGGGTGATTGTGACTGTTGGTGGTGAATGTGACTGTGATGATGGTGATTGTGACTGATGATGGTGATTGTTACTGTGATGATTGTGACGGATGGTAATTTTGACTGTGATGGTGATTGTGTCTGATAATT
>JAFVLL020039952.1:0-5000 GCA_021397915.2 Tor tambroides | reverse complement strand
CATCTGCAGAGAGACGTGAAGTCAGAGTCAGTCACTGTCTGGACCCTCCTGCTGCTTTACTTCCAGACAGAAACGGGAAGCGCTTCAACACTTTAGTGTTAGGCTGAGGATCTGGCAGCGAGTCGTTTACCTCAAAGTGATGACCGGGCATGAAGGGGAAGGGCGACAGAAGATCCCGCTCCTCCTTCCCCCAGCGGTCTCCCAGTTTGTGATTGCGGACCAGAACCGGTTTCCCCGCCTCGCTGAAGCGCGGGTTGATGTGGAGAGCGATGTCGTTACCGCGCAGGAAGTTGATCGTGAACCTTGAGTCGGAAGAGACATTAGTGACACTTCAGGTGTCGACAAACCTGAATAAATAATCTTTCCATTGATGTATGGTTTGTTAGGTAGGACAATATTTGAAAATCTGGAATCTGAGGGAGCAAAAAAATCTAAATATTGAGAAAATCTCCTTTAAAGTTGTTCAAATGAAGTTCTTAGCAATGAATATTACTAATCAAAATTGAAGTTTTGATATTTATGGTAGGAAATGTAGAAAATATCTTCATGGAACATGATCTTAATATCCTAATGATTTTTGTCATAAAAGAAAAATGTATAATTTTGACTCATGCGATGTATTGTTGGCTATTGCTACAAATATACCTGTGCTACTGAAGACTGCTTTTGTGCTCCAGGGTCACATATGAACAAAGCATCAAACAATATTCATGTTATGATCTGGAGTCATGAGTCAAGTTTTGACATTCAAAAAAAAAAACATAAATTCCACACACTACTCAAACATAAACAGAGAGTTCACCCAAAAATGAAAAATCTGTCATCATTTACTCTCCCTACTGTCTTTACAAACCTTTAAGAGTTTCTTCCTTCTGTTGAACACAAAAGAAGATACTTTGAAGCATGTACCATACAGTTGATGGTCCCTGTGGACCCCGCTGTCGTTTCACTATTTTATAGAAATAAAAATAATTTAGTTCTGCTGGAAAACATGCGCTATAATTCTAACCTGAAGTGTCTGCTCTGCTCCATGCAGACAGGGTTGCCAGGTCTGCGTGACACAACTAACCCATGCCAGTCAAAAACAGCCCGATGTAGAGCAATGACATATCCTAAATATCAACCCTCAAAATATGTCATTTCCACACCTAAAATACATATTTTACAGACACTGTTATGCACACTGCATCCTACCAGTGACCCTTCTTCACAAAACTTACCATCTAGTGCAGTTTTATCAAAGGTAGAATGCAAAACACAAAATATTTCAATAAAAGCATTTCAGTCAAATGTTATTTATGCAGTTTTTCAAACGTTTAACCCACGGCAACAATTTAAAAGCAGCCCAATTCTAGTTTAGTTTAGTTACCCGTAGATACCCATAGATTTGATGTGAGACGATTCACAATAAAATTTGATGCAATTCGATTCTGTGTTCTTTAAGTGCATTCACAGGATTATTTAAATGCTTTAAATGCTTTAAATGTCAGGCAGCAAATTACATAGCAGCAAAAAAACAAACACTTTTATCCATTGTTAGATGTTAGTTTAAGTAAAAAGTAATATATTTAAAAAAAAGTAATTTATTTTAAATAATAAAATATTGAATTTAAAAAATAATAATTCAACTTTATTTGGAATTCTACTTATGCACATTTCTTAATATTAAGCCTAAAATGTGTTTTAATGTCACTATTGATGAGGGTTGTATGATCTTTGAATAATGTCGGTCTTTAGGTGTTTTAAGTGTAGCTGAAGTATGCTTGCAATAGTTCCACTTCAGCACAATCAGATACACTTCAGTTCATCTTCAGTTGGACTTCAGCTTCCACTTTAGCACACTTTAGTATAGGTTACCAAAAATAGAGATGTGAGCCCATAATATGAATATTTTTAATAATGTTTGAGTTTGGTCAGAAATTCAGCGGGAAACGTCTACTTTGGAACGACATGAGGGTGAGAAAAGGATGACAGAATTATCATTTTTGGGTGAACTGTCCCTTTAAATCATCAAAACATTTTATTTGCAGCGTTTGGGTCGGTTGTTTCGCTCTGGATTGAGGAAGACGGAAATGTTGCAAATAAAAATTCATCATCATGCAAGTTTGATTAGTGTGAGAGACACTTTTATATTGGACTTTTATAAATGATTTGGATGTGCAAGGGACTTGTTTCTGTCAGTTCTGAAATTCACACAAATAAATTAAAAAAATATATATGCTGATTTGCTGCTCAAGAAACATTTCTGATTATTATCAATGTTGAAAACAGTTGTGCTGCTCAATATTTTTGTGGAAACTGATGCATTTTATTTTTCAGGATTCACAGATGAATAGAAAGTTCAGAAGAACAGCGTTTATTTGAAATAGAATCTTTTGTAACATTATAAATGTCTTTACTGTCACTTTTGATCAATTTAATGCATCCTTGATGAACGAAATGTTTTCAACCTAAAACTGTTTAATGATGCTGAAAATTCAGCTTTGATTACAGCAATCAGTTACATTTGAACAGATATTCACATTCTGACCATTAGTGTGTATCTTTGAATATTTTTCAGTTATTTATTTCTTCCAAATCTGTATTCTAGCTCTAAAGTTAGATGCAAACAGCTGATCGTTATTCTAACCCAGCACTAAATAAATGAGAAAGGAGGTGTACGCTTACATCTTGGCGTCCGGCTGGATCTGTCCTCTGATGGTCAGCATCAGCTTGTCGTAGACGCCGCGGGGGAAGTTCATGTTGAAGGGAACCACCTGAGAAACAGAAACAGAAAACATCGATAGGCTCCGGAACATCACAGAACACTTCTATTCAGATTACTATTATGTTCTTCTATCTTCTGTGGTTTAGTTGGTGTTTTTTGAGAATCAGTCTGTCCATGTTTCATCTGATTTGATTAGATTCCACAAAATCAATTAGTGCTGAAATACTGTAGAGTTTGATTGGACACACGACCTTTGACCTCAGTAACTATATAATGTGTTAGAAGTGGATAAACCTCTTTATTTTGCGGTCATACTAGACTTTGCATTTCACATATAAGCGTATTTTATTAAAAATATAATTTAGCATAAAATACATCAAAAATGTAACAATATACAGTTTGCTGCAATCCTGCAGACGTAAAAATTGTGTTCTGTGCACTGCAAATAATGAGTTTCTTAGTGTTTTTGTCGTTTTATTATAAATATAAACAAAATCATAAATCAAGATGCATTTACTTGAGATGCAAAATAAAAGATACTGAATCTTGTTTTAAATGTCAAAATGAATCGAGTTTGATTAAATCAAGAACAAATATGTGGCCTCAGAAAATGATCCTGCTTTTCTCTGAATTAAGTTTCTTGTTGCCACAGCAATGACAGATTTTAAGCATAAACCCACTTCATTTTGACAGATATTTCAGAAAACAAGACTTCATATCTAACAGACGTCATAGTCTTGTTGCTTCTCCAGTAAATGGAGATTAAGCATGTTTAGATATAAAACCAGACAAAATACTGAGGAAGAACAGCACTTTTTTCAGTGGATCAATCTTCTAGTAACATCTCAACAAAATATTCATTCACCAGTTCACCAAACTAGGACTTTTGCCATCTCTCACACTGAGATGCATCTGAATGGAAGTCTTCTGTAGAGCGATGCACAAGTAAACGTGTTATCATATTCTAGTATAAAAATCTAAAAACTCTTGAATCAATGTGCATTTATTTTGCAAGTAAAATGACTTAAGATAAATGACTCTTGTTTTCTGAAAAAAATATCAAAATGTTGTTAGTTTTTGCTTAAAACAAGCAAGAATATCTGCCAGTGGGACAAGAAAAATAATCTTGTTTAGTCTTTGAATTAAGATGATTTTTCTTACCCCATTGGTAGATATTTTTTCTTGTTTTAAGCAAAAACTAACAAAATTTTGATATATATTTTTTTTTTAGAAAACAAGACTTAATATCTCATATCATATTTTGCAATGTGGGTCTATAATTGTTTTTCTTATACTTCTATTGTTTATATGTGTTTAACTAGTATGTATCACCGTGGTCCAGCGAGACACTATATGTAGCAGAATGACAATAAAGCTGGCCTGGACCCGAGGCGATGGAAGTGACCGGTGCTTTAGCTGTGTTTTATTGATAGCACTGATGGATGTCTGTGGTCAAGCGCAGCTTCAGTCTCTTACCACAGGAGCGACGGCTGGCGCCGGGGGCCACTGCTGCGGCGCTCCTCCTGCGGGCCCCTGACCGGGCCACCCGGGCTGACCGGGATTACCGTGCCACGCCGGAGCCGCTGGAGACGGCAGGTAACCCGCCGGAGAGGGCAGCTGAGCAGGCCAGTTCGGCTGGACCGGAGGGATGGGCTGGGTTGGTTGAATTGGTTGGACTGGTTGAGTTGGTTGGAATGGTTGAGTTGGTTGAATTGGTTGGACTGGTTGAGTTGGTTGGACTGGTTGGATCGCTGGAGGGTTGGGCCAGCCTGGTTGGGTGGGTTGGACCGGCCAGGTGGCAGGAGCCGATGCGCTGGGCTGGTTAACTGGCCAGTTGGGCTGAGCGGGTTGGCAGGACCAGCAGGGTGGGCAGGGCTGACCGGGCTGACCGGGCCACTGCTGAGGGGTTTGTGGGTAAACGCCCTGCTGACCGGAGGATGGGCAACTCATGATGGACCTGGACCTGAGAGACAAAGCATTACAGATCATTACAGATCCAGTCTGATTCACTCACACATGATGAGACATGCTGACAGTGTTCATTGGCGGGTTAGTAGAAGTTAGTATCCCCTTAACACGTTAATATTGATCAACTGACATCACTAGAACTCTACGATCATTCAAAAGTTTGGAAAAATTTAATTTTTTTTTTCTTTCAAAAGAAGTCTCTTCTGCTCACCAAGGCTGCATTTATTTGATCAAAAATACAGTAAAAATTGTGAAATATTATTGTAATGTAAAACAGCTGTTTTCTCTGTGAATATCTGTTAAACTGTAATTTATTTCTGTGATC
>JAFVLL020039950.1:0-59199 GCA_021397915.2 Tor tambroides | reverse complement strand
GATTTATTTGTCATTTGAGGTAAACAAAGAGCTTGATTACCTGGACCTGACTGGCTTTATTGGCATCGCATACAGTGGCACCTGCTATGCAGTTCTGGACAACAAATGGCATTTTTCACCAGTTTGATTTCACTGACTAACAAAGTGATATTAGTCAGTGAAATCAAAGTGAAATCACTGGAAAATGTTGTTATACATCTATGTCTCTAACCCATTTCTCATAAATGACTTCCACTGGCTTAGGAAGGCAAAAACCAAGACCAAAGCTGTGTACAAACGGTAGGAAACATTGTATCAAGCTCAGTAAAAAATCTTTTTTAGATGATGGGCAAAACCAGATCAAACCAACCCAAACAGCAAAACAAAAAACAAAAAGAACTAAAGAAAACAATATGAATAAAAGTAGTTCAATTGTGAGCAGAGTGTCACATTTGATATTTATATGAGTTCCTGTCTATGCAGAGTGTTCCAAAACTCTTATGGGCTTTAACTTCAGTTAGGATGCTACCATAGAAGGCAGGTGCCTATGTAGGCAGTAGACATTTCTACATTTGGAATTGAGCTATAGTGTGCATTGTGGGTACTTATAAAATTGGGCTGTTATTGAAGGTGGCTGCAAACTCTGGAAAATGAATCATGGCTCATCAAGTCTGTTGCCAACGTGTGTGCTGGGAGTAGACTTGTCACCTATGCCTTTGATAAGAACAACAGAAGGGAAGATAGCGGCAGCCCTCAATGCATTATTCTTGAGTTTCTACATTTCCAAGGCTTTAGTGATGCCAAGACAATTACCACTTCACGTCAGAAAACAATTGTGACCGTTAAGGTTTCGCTCACATGCACCAAACAAAATGGGGCGATGAGAAGAGACAAATCAATTTGGAAGGAGGAAAATGCAATGATATTGTGCCAGTTTACAGTTTATTTATTCATTTATTTTATAGTTTGAATCTCAACAAAAGACGGATCCCTTTTACACACCTATTAATAATGTACAAGGCTTAAGTAGTACATGGTTGCAATCATACTCAACCCATTATAATTATATTAGTCCAGGGGTCTCTAATGCATCGCTTTGCTACTCTGAAAAAGTTTTAAAGATGAAGACAGGGTGACATCTTCATCAGGGACTGCTTTTGTATAGTGAAGCTGAGAGAAATTGTGCTTAAAATATACAGTTCTGGGACAACAAAATGTAGACTAAATGTATTTATGTAATATTCATATGACATTAAAGTGTAATGTCAAATGCAAGTAGCAGAACTCAAAATAAGTATATGTATTTTACAATAAAATACATAATCAAGTGCAAAATGTGTTTCAGAACTAAACAGTTGCCCTAAAGTGCATTTTAGTAGAAATACGGCTCAAAATAAGTATATATTAACGTGTTTCAGATGTCAGACCTTACAAAATGACATACTTTAAGTGCTACTAAACTGACTCAAAAAACTTGATGCGTGAAATCAATATCATTTAAATACATTGAAGCTGCAATCACTTCTAAATAACACATTATGTAGGGTCAACTCTCAAATATTAAAGAACTTTTAAAAATTTTACTTATGAAAATGATATTCTTTACTCAAAAAAAAAATTCTAGTTGTCACTAGAGGGAAATTCAGACTACATTTACAGACAACTGGGAAGGTTGTTTCCTTTGCAGGATCCACAGAGCGCTCAAGAGTCAGAGTTCAGTAATTCTTGATACACAGCTCATCCTCAGCTTCTTGATGCCGTTCCTTACACTTCCTTTGCTTCCCTGTAGCCTTTTTTGAGAAGTGCCATTTGAAGCTGGATGTGTGCATGACATCTGAGCAGCGCTTCGAGATGAAGCAATGGTCTGTGCATCTCTGTGACACTCTGACAGAAAATGAAATAAAAAAACAATAAAAAAAATAGATAAAACGAGTGGATGCACGAATCAATATTCACAGCTCTGATAGTTTGCACACTCCTCCAGCAGCTCACAAACGGAATACTAATTGGGCAGATTTCTATTTATAGTATTGGCACTTTCCACTAATAGGGTACACTTTGTGCCCCATCACTTTAAAAAGCATTTAAAAGCACTCTGAAGCATTAGATGCACAAACCCCATTTTGTGTTGCGAGAACTGTTAGATACACAATCATTCAAAATCATTCAGAAGAAAGATTTTTTATTTTTTTTTAAATGAATGAATGTTTTTTGGGCAAAGATGTATTACATTAGTCAAAGGTGACAGTAAAGATCTTTTGAATATTACATTACTAATGGGTAAAAAATAATGTTTTAAAAATATAACTGATTTACTGCATTTTTTAAATTAAATGTAGCCTTTTTGAGCATAAGATACTTAAATTTTAAAATAACCTAAATCTTACCCACCCCAAACTTTTGAATGGTAGTGAATGTTAATTAAAAAAAATTAACTCTCAAACTCTCTAAGCTGACAGCTTAATTTAGATATTGTGCTTTACATCTGTGGCACTGTTACCCACTATAGCATGTTGCTTTTGTTTTAATCATTATTTCAATTTAACTTTATTTTATTTCCTCATTATTTTCTAAATGTTGACTATTTACTTGCCACAGTCAGCATTCGCTTTTTGTTAACCATTTGTTAAAAATGATTTTAACAACCATTTGCAAAAAAGGAGTTTCATTTTGTACCATATTCCTGGAAAGTGCCTTTTTACAATGTCTTCAAGCACTCATGTAGGGCAGAAGCATCCGTATGTTATGAAAGTATGTATGACAAGCATCACTCACATGCAGATTGTTTTCACCATGCAAGCACTCTCAGAAAGGGCTTTAGCTTTAATTCACCGTTTCTTTCTCCACTGCACAGCTCTCAACCACTGCAGAAGATTGGCCTTTTCCATACATCCTCTTACGCTTAACACACTCTGACAGATGCTTACCGGCTGCTATGGAAATGAGGCCTGTGATTAATTCACACCTTTTCCCTCTTTTCTCATGACTTACACAATTCAGAAATAAAAAATAGCTCTGTGGTTCCCTGCCTCTCCCCCTGTCTTTCCATCTCTAGAACTGGACTGGATCACCAATTCAATTTGCTCTCTGAAAGAAACAGAAGTGAACGGGGAGGGGACACACCTTTCCTTCTCCCTGTGACAACTCAGTTGGAGAGAGGCATGATTTCAATTTACTTTCATTAGCATAATCTGCAAAGCATGCTGGGATACCAGTCCTGCAGTGTTCTTGCAGTTAGAGCAAAATAAAAATAACACTTGATACAATCAACCTATTGTTGCAGCAACCAAAATACCTTACAGCAAACTAATAACCTAAAATCAAAAATGTCAATTTACTCACCCTCACATCATTCCGAACCTGTATGACTTTCTTTCTTGTGAGAAACATAAGAGATGTTATTTTAATTACAGTCTTATACAATGAAAGTCAATGGGGTCCAAAATGAGTGGGGTCTATTATTGTACAGACAACAACAGTTCACGAATTCTTTAAAATATCTTCTTTTGAGTTCCACAGAAGAATAAAAATTTGAAACAGCATGAGGGTAAATAAAAGATGACAGACGTTTCATTTTTGGATGAGCGATCCCTTTAGGAATTGAATAGAATATGGATGTTTCATAGCAAAGAGAGTGGAAAAAATGAAATCAGATTGTAAAGTCGTATGTTAAATGTTTTGCACCTGAAGCATGACTCAAGGTTAGGTTAAGATCGGATTAGATATGGCTGATCAAGTCATCAGCTCATATTAGGTCCAATAAAACCTTCAGAGGAACTGTGAAAATGTCTAAAACATGAAATTACAATGAAACCGGGATGTCCAGTTATATTGCACAGATGATAATAGGCAATAACCCAATATCTTTAGGGTTCCATAAACCTTTCTGTACAGAAAAAAAATGCAATTAAATGTGAGTGCTCCAGCTAAAACGTTTCCCAACATGCTAAGTGCCCTGCCATATATGAGCATATGGAGTATAAAGCATAAATGACCTGCTTTTTCAAGTCTCATGTCCTTACTAAGTTCCTGGAGAACTAATAAAGGCCTCAGCTAATACTCTTTGCCTCTGAAAAGTACATGATGTTAGGCGGAGATATTTCCTTTGCTGCTTAATTAACACAGAGGGTGCAATAAAGTTTGGCTGCTACTGAAATCCAAGCACAGCACACCAACACTGCACTTTGGACCTCAGACCTGGATTTCCATCTCAGTTCAGGTGTTTATTCAAGTTCAAAAGGCCCTGGATTAGATAACTTCCTCAGTCAAGTCTGCAAGGGGGGGTCAATGCAGGAGACAGGGGTGGACAAGTTTGCTGATTTGTGTCCTCCCTCTGGAGACATGTGCATCAGCGCATCTCCATTAGACTGCAGCCATCCATCTCTGATGTGATAAGAGCGTACAAGCGGTGAAAACAACTTATGAGGACGGGGTGGGATATGTACCTGTGTTTCAGGTGAATGTGGAGAATTTAGAAAGTTTAGGTACACTCTAAAAAATGCTGGGTTAAAAATAACCCAGCAATGGGCGAAATATGGACAAAGCCAGTGATTAGGTTATTTTGACCCATTTTAAGCCAGAAATAGTTGGGTTAAACCTTTAACCCAACCTTCTGGGTAGTTTTATTTAACTCAACTATTGCTTAAAAATGACTATATTTCTTGCTTAAAATGAATCCAAAATTGGTTGGAAATTAGCATTTATTAATATGTTCAACAAATGAATGTTTATTAATAAGTTGAATACATAATAAATAATAGGGGTGTAACGGTACACGTATTTGTACTGAAAAATTTTGGTACAGGTCTTTCGGTTTGGTGCGCATGTGTACTGAACAAATACAGCATTGTTTTAAACCACTGCACGAGTTAAAAAAAGAAGAAATTAAAAAAAGAAGAAATTTTATGTTTTGTTTTTCCCCCTGCTGTAACGAAACCATACCGAACCATGACATCAAAACCAAAGTACGTACCGAACCGTCGTGTTTGTGTACCGTTACATCCCTATTTGATAATAAACATTTTATAAATTGCTTATTAATAAATGTTCACCTTTTGATTACTGCTGATGCCTCTAGTAATTATGTGTCTGATTTTTAATTTACAACCAATTTTGGGTTCATTTTAAGCCAGCCATTTAACCCATTTAACCAGTTGCTGGGTTTGTCCATATTTCACCTAGTGCTGGGATGTATTTAACCCAGCATTTTTTAGACTGTATAGAGTAGGGTTAAGGGATCTATAATACAGTAATGCAGAATAAGGCATTAAAATATTCTTTATAAGTACCAATAAACAGCCAATATGCTAGTAATAGGCATGCTAATAAGCAACTAATTAATAGTGAGAAATGGTCCCTAAACTAAAGTGTTACCACAACACTTTAACACAACTTCAGTAACCCTGGCTGAGGTGTAAAGCTGGTGTTCTTAGGTGGCTCTGAGGCATCAACCTTGCGGTATTGTTTGGATGTCTTTTCTTAGACAGCCAAACACTGCTTTAGCAGACATGTGCTGTTTCCATGGAAATGAATGGTCAGATTATCGTTGCACTAGATGCACAAGTAGCCTATACATGACTGAGTTAATAAGCGAGTGTGCAAATCCAGACGTGCACACACACTCAGGCCATACGGTTCATATGGCAAATATCACTGTTCAGTATGCTGTCCGAGCCTCTCTATGTCTTTGTTCTCTTATTAGACTCTCTCTTTACATCGAGGGGCTTTCAGTTAGACTCAGAGGAGAGAGGTTATTCAAGCAGAGATTTATACCCCAGGGCCATCTTCTTGCTCGGCGATAGATGGCAGAGGTCTTTGCTCTGATTCCTAGCACACCTGTCTGTATTTGCAGGCATGGGCTGGACATCCACCTCACACATCAATGCCTGGTCCCGTAGGGACAGAGATGCTCTCGCACAATCTGCCAGGATCTCTTTGAGGTGGGAGATTCCACGGGGCTCATTGGCTGAGCAGACGAGACACTAGCGAGGATGAGACATGCACACGTGTGCAACCTTCACTGTAGAATGACAAATCAGCAGAAACGTTCAAACCTCAAACTCTACTTCCCCAAAAACAATATTCTTTCACCTGTACGCTTCATATCTGTATCCAATAATGCCACAAAGGTTCAAGGGTTTGTTCTTTCTCACTGCACACATGAAATACCATCCGGTAAACATGACCCACAAGCTATTTCCCCTGCATATGAATAATTGATAGATAACAAGTATGAACTCTGAACTCCTAGTCCAGCACACACACACACACACAAAATATCCAGACAGGAATGAAAATACAGCAAGGTAGCGAAAAAGCACCGCCACCTGTGCCCGTTATCAGTGAAGGATGTTCTATCTGCAGTGCCGTGTGCCGAAGATAGATAGCACCTTCCTCGCTCACCACATGGTGGGGACAGAGGAATCAACACATGCTGCACACAGATGTAAAGAATGAGAAAATGGAGAGGAGTAGCTCTAAAAGTCTGTTTATATCTAAACATAGACATTGCAGAAGGTGAAGAAAAAGATTTTTCTTTTTGTCATTACATTAAATTGAGGGAGAAACAAACACTTGAGGCGGTTCTGAACATTGGCTGGCTATTTATGTAAGCTATTGGTGTGTGGTTTAGTGGTTAACCCTCACAGACACAATGTTTTATATATATATATATGTACTAAATAAGGGTTAAAAATACATAAACAATACCCAATCTCTGAAATATTTTCTAACAATAATTGAAATAAACTTGCATACATTTTAGATTTTTTTTTTTATTTTTTTTTGCAGAAATGCAACAGTGAATCTTTCATCTTGATATTTTTTTAGGAAATGATAATAAAGACATATTGTAGGAAAATATTTCTATTGTGAATATGCTGTTCTTTTTAACTTTTTATTCATTAAAGAATCATGAAAAGAGTATCACATGTTCCAAAAAAAAAAATAAAAAAAAAAATAAGCAGCACAACTGTTTCCAACGTTAATAATAAATCAGCATATTGATAATAAATGAGAATGATTTCTGAAGTATCATGTGACACTGAAGACAGGAGTAATGGCTGGTGAAAATTTAGCTTTGCATCACAGGACTAAATTATATTTTAAAGTATAATAAGATAGAAAACTGTTGTTTTAAATTGTCATAATATTTCACAATATTAAGATTTTTTCTCTATTTTTGATCAAATAAATGCAGGCTTGATGAGCAAAAAACACTTAAAAAAAAAAAAAAATCACTGATTCCAAACTTTTGAACAGCAGTGTATACACACACACACATAATAAAAATAAATAAAATTAAAAAGCAAATCTAAATCCATCCCAATGAAAAATATGCATTAACTTTGTTATTATTATTATATACATATTTTTAATAACCAGTTGTTTTCATGGTAGATACAAGAAAGTTCATTGTCATTAGCAGTGCCGGGAGTCTTTGAGGGTTAAACCTCTGGTAAAGTAGTAGCCAATCCCTCAAAACAAGAACTATAAGCACCGTACCCTTGAGCAAGGTACTTAACACCAGATTGCTCCAGAGGTGCAATGGTACAATGCCTTGTAATATTGTCTCTCTAATAGGTGTACTCCAAATTACCTTAGATAAAAGCATCTACTGATGTCTAAAGTACAGTTGTGTTTGTTACTGCCACTATGCCATGCTAGGACTCTATCTATAGTCAGACTGACATCAACATTTATACATTTCATTTTTAACATCATGACTACCTGTACAAAACTGAACATTTAGAATCAGAATGAGCTTTATTGGCCAAGTATGTTTACACATACGAGGTATTTGTTGTAGTGACAGAAGCTCCACAGTGCAACAAAAAAGACAGCAACAGGACAGGACACAGATGATAAAAGAATAATATACAAATACACAAATAGGCAATGTACACAACAGCAAAAAAACAACAAAAAAAACAAAACAATATATAATATGGACAATTATGTATGTACAGTTCAAGTATGTGCAAATTTGAAATGAGAAATAAAATAAAATAAGTGAGTGTGGTGAATGGATAATGTATAATAGTTGTGTGTTCCGTGTTTATTGTCGAGTGTTCATGAGATGGATTGCCTGAGGGAAGAAACTGTTTCTGTGTCTGGTCGTTCTGGTGCTCAGAGCTCTGTAGCGTCGACCAGATGGTAGCAGTTCAAAGAGGGAGTGTGCTGGATGTGAGGGGTCCAGAGTGATTTTACCAGCCCTTTTGCTCACTCTGGATAAGTACAGTTCTTGGAGAGTGGGGAGGGTTGTACCAATGATTCGCTCAGCAGCCCGGACTACCCTCCGTAGTCTTCTGAGGTCAGATTTGGTAGCTGAGCTGAACCAGACAGTTATTGAAGTGCAGAGGATGGATTCAATGATGGCGGAGTAGAACTGTTTCAGCAGCTCCTGTGGCAGGTTGAACTTCCTCAGCTGGCAAAGAAAGTACAACTTCTGCTGGGCCTTTTTGACAATGAAGTCTATGTGATTTGATTTAGCATGGTAAATCAAATAACTGTATTTGCAGCAAGACACAAGAAGCATGTATATACTTGTGAACTGCATACTTAAGCTTGCAATTATCACTGAAGACAGGCTCATGCTGTCTGTCTTACAGTGTCTTACTGTGCGTCAGAGCGCTATTCTGGTGGTGTAAGCACTTAGATAATTATAATGGACCTTGTCACCCTGCATGGTCAATTAGATATATGCCTATTTCCTTCAAGTGGTACGGACGTATAACCTTCACTGTTTTCTGACAGAATAACATCTGCTTCCCTGCTGATTACCTGGACAATAGCCATGATGCCATCAAATTTGTGCATGTTTACAGGTGCATTGACCCTGACAATCAGCTGACAGTAACCTTGATGACTTGACTAGTTAACAAGGCTAAAAGTCCTTGAGGTCTGGAGATCATGTATACAAAACAACAACAACAAAAAACCCCACAGTAATATTGTGAAATACTACAGTTCAAAATAAGTGTTTTATATTTTAATATACTGTAAAACGTAATTTATTCCTGTGATGAAAAAGCTGAACTTTCAGCAGCCATTACTCTTCGGTTTTCAGTGTCACATGATCCTTCAGAAATCATTCTAATATGTTGATTTGGCATTCAGAATACATTTCTTATTATCAATTTTGAAAACAGTTGGCTGCTTAATATTTTCAGGGTTCAGGTTCAAAAGAACTGCATTTATTTACTGCAAATAGAAATATTTTGCAATATTATATTTGCAATTTTGTTAAAATTCATTGCTGAATGAAAAGATCAATATCTTTATAAAAAAAAAAATCTGAATCCAAACTTTTGAACAGTAGCATATATACAGACCACATTAACTTCTACGTTTGTTTTGCAAATACATTTATATTCACAAGAAGACTTAATTCTTTGATCCATTTTTGTTCAGTCTGTTAAAATATTTGAACTAACTAATCTCACAGCTGTCAAAGATCTTTAGTAGCTTACTAAAAAAGCAAATACTGAAACTAAAAGTGAAGCACCACAACTACCTTACCGCTGAGATATTAATTTGAGAATTACTTTAGGAAAAGACAGCGCTTAACTGCCCTTAGCCGATGGCAAAGTCAAGAAATGGCACTTTTTGCCTGCTTGACTGTGATTTACCAGAGGAGAGAACTTTAGCACCTTTGGTCTGACTGGAGTAAAGAAACACAACAAAAACATTATACAGAGCCCTGGTGTTCCTCTGCTTTCTCTTTCTCCCTGGTATATGAACTTTGCCTTGACTTCTGTTCTGTTTTGATGTTTTGGCTCAGGGGCTTGCAATTCCCAATTCTCACAGGCTTTAGAATAGCTTTGTAGAGTGAGAAGAGTGATCCTTTTCCAAGAGAGCGTCTATGTCAAAGACATGAAACTGTGACTGTTTTGAGTGTGTGCTTGTGTTTATACGGAGGTCAGAGTCAGCCAGGGGAAAAGCTATTTAGTTGACTATTTCTTACTAACAGCCATGACAGAAAATGTAGAAAGTGTAACTGGCCTAATGGTCGCCTCAGGCACTCAAAAAGGGAGTTTATTTAATATCTCTATGTGCATTAATTTTGAATTGCTACGTTGCTGAAAGTCTTTATTTTCAACACCATATGAAGGTACCCCTAAGCAAATTCCTAATGATCAACTGAAATACTAAAATATTAATATGGTGTGTTATGCAACATCAATACATTCATATGTGTCTTCGTGTATCCACAAAAAATCTAATGGCATCTATAAAATATCAGTTAAAAAAGGAATTAGTGTAAAAGGGGTTATACACACACACACACACACACACACAATTATTTTTTTAACTGATATTTAGTGGATTTTGTGGATGATACACACACATATACAGTGTAATTTTAGTATCATTGAGATACTATTACAGATTTTATTTTTTAATCTTTTTTTATTTTTATATTGTCCATTTTCATGTTAATTTTGTTATAGTAATTTTGTGAGCTTTTGTCATTTTTAGTAGTTTATTAGTAGTGTTTTTTATAGATGTCTGTATAGTTTTTATTAAATTTATTTAATTTTATTTACTTTAGTGCATCAAAACGAAATTAAAATGATTTTTTTTTATTTATTTTAAATCAGTTAACGTAAATGTAATTTCAAGTAACGAAAATGTTTTTCAGGGTTTTAATTTTAGTTTTTTTTAAAACTGTAATAACCCTGATACATAAATATATTGTGTACACACACACACACATACATACACACACAGATGCAAAGACACCAAATAAATATTTCAATACAACTAAATATTAAAATGTGTACCCACAGGCTGAATGACAGAAAAAGATGATTTTTATCTATATATTGCAGTTAAAAATGGAGATAATTCTTGCAATATTTTGCCACTACTCACTGTTATGGTACAGGCTTAATGGTGAAACCAGATGCTATTGTAAATCTTTATTTTGAAGCTAATATATGTCTAAATCACTTTCGAATGAAATATGATTTCAACCGAAATACAAATGACCTTATCCTGGGCCTTGAGCAGCCAGCAGATGATTCAGAACTTCAGAAAACATATTAATAACGTTACATCGAGAAGGTGACATGGCTGCTAATGTAACACCTACGAAGTGCCTATTAACAATGCCTGAGGTGACCAGACCGAGCTTGTCACATAATAACAACGAACGCAGGAACGCTTGACTAATGCATGGTGCACAGCATATATTTAAGCTCAACGTAAGGCTCTCGACTGATTAAAGATTCAACGTTAAATTGAATCTGCAAGACAAGCTAACAGATAATTAATGCTCTGAAATAAAACTAACATCTCGCTGAGAGGCGGCCCTGATTACTTCTTCAACATGCCACTCTGCAGCTCCAACACCCAAGGCTTAGTGCTGTTTGGCAACATAAATGTTTACTATCTTAAGCTGTGAAAACTACGCTCACTCATGCAGCGCTCTGATCAACAGTTAGAAACACATTATGCCCACTTGTGTAGCTTGCAGAAAACTGTTTCCAAAACACCCAGGCAGTAATGAAGCCGTAATTGAAGGTTTTGGCTTCGGCGTGGAATATTTAACAGACAGAGATCATCAATTTAGATTTTTTCCCCCTGACCCCCAACCATTTGCAAGCAAGGATTCCTCTACATTCTTGTATTGACTGCCTGGGGCCAGCGGGGGTGGTGGGAGCCGACGGGAACATGGGGTGGGGGTGCATGCTCTGAATAATGCATCTCTCAGACCAAACCTGTCATTGTCTGAAATATTGCCGGCATCATTCTTTGTGACAGAATAATGAAACATTAAAAAAAGGCAGTGGAGTGCTGCATTTTTAACAGAGGGCTCCAGAGCTCTGCCCTACAGATCAGAGCCGATGGAGGAGGGTACGGCTGTGCATATATGTGCACGTTCGTGTGTGTGTCTTCGGGTGTGAAGACACAGTCACTGTGACTGGGGATCCTAAAGATCAGCGAATGTAATGTGCATCTTGAATAATTGCTGTTTCTTCAACGCTGCAAGAAAATCTTTCCTTAATGACTATTTACTGTACATCTACTGTGTATCTAAACATCCTTAAAATAAGATACAATTAAGCAAAACTGTATATGATATTTAGACTCATTCTCAGAGAACATATCTTGAATTAACTTTATTTTTCTTGTATCATCAGCTGCATAAATGTAAGCATAAATCTAACAGCTAAGAAATATTGTAAGGTTTACTGTATGCATAAACTAGTAAAAACATCTGACAGTGGATCTTTTTATCTTTTTAAAAGACTAAAATACTGATTAAAAATGATTTAGAGCAGTGAAGGACTAAAATTATTCTTAAAAAAATAATACTTTTACTCAGCAAGGATGCATTAAATTGATCAAAAGTGACAGTTTCAATTAATCAGAATGTGCATCATGCTTTCCATTAAAACATCAAGCAGCACAATTGTTTTTAATACTGGTAATAAAATAAAATGTTTCTTGAGCAGCAAATCAGCATATTAGAAAGATTTCAATATATTAAAACAGAAATACAGAAATACATCTTATTTGCCATCACTACATTGTAGTCACTGAATCTCTACAGTTCTATCTACACTTACTTCTGCTTACGCACGTTGCCTCTAGAAAACTGCAGTCAGTGCAAGAACTGTGCTTTACGGTACCACTAAAAAAAAAAAGGCACAAAATTCCCTTCCCAAATCTTCACAGTCAGTGAACCTCGATGGTGGAAAGATCTCCCCAACGGCATCGGAACAACGCAATCCCTTTTTACCTTCAAAAAACTCCTCAACTCCTTCATGAGCACTCCACTCAAAACTATGACTGCACTTAAAGCACTTAATACAGTACTATTCTTTCTTTACTCTTTTCAATTCTCTAGTCTTGCAGTGTTTCCCGAATCTAGTGCATACTTTTATACTTTTCCCAGCAACTGTGAAACTTTGTTTTACAGTATTATCTCTCAAGGATGAATGACTTTGTTGCATTCCTCCTCATTTGTAGATCACTCTTGATAAAAGCATCTGCCAGGCGAATAAGTATTTATATAAATGTATACATATCAGCATTATATCAGGCACTTTGCTCTCTAGACACTGGTATTGGCCATTAAATAACCTATATAGGTTTGACCACTAGTCTTGTGTGCCAAAAAACTACTCTCAGCAATGGCAATGCCAGTTTTTATGATTCTTTCCCAGTCTCAAAGGATTGTGTATGCCATTCTATGCCCAATCCACTGCCACCAATAAAACCAGCAGACCACTTTCACAATATTTTAGGAATCAATACACAGCTGAACTTCTCAGGCTTATATGATCTGCTTCCATGCCATTTGTGAATCTGACAAAACAAAAGCTTTTATGACAACCGTAAGATATTTATCTCCACTCCAACACAAATGCTCAGCCCAGGCTTTGTTCTACAAGGCACTTTAAGCTTTTAATCGTTCCCTCTCTTGGCCTGGAAGTTTGACGATACTTCAGGTGCATGATAATGGAATGCTCCCCCTCCCAGCAGGTGTCCACCATGTAATGGCTGAGCAGCATCAGCACAAACTAGACTTATGGATCTCCCGTCCTGGATTTCTTCTCTCTCTATCTTTTTCACCCTCTATTTGTGTTTTTTTATTTATTTATTTTTGCTTTCTTCTGCTCTATTACCATTAACCTGCACATTGAGTGATTTGAACTAACAGAACTGCTGATGACCAATGTACACTAAACTCAAACAGGACTAATTAAAGCAGCACTCAGTTGCACAGTATTTTGCCAAAGATCGCGTTTATTCACTTTTTAAACACACTTTGTGACATTTGCCTGTTAATTGAGTGTAATGGATGTACCTTTGCAGATAATGTTAAGCGGATATCACTTTGAAAGATAGGCACAGTTTACTAATTATTCGTTAATGTAAAAGAACCTCAGCCCTTTTGCAATTCCAATCATTACTAATGGCTTGAACTGCAGCTCTGGGGAACAAGACAAATTGCTGCGTTAGTTTATGTCTAGATCTCAGGTACTATTTACCTGGGGTTAAAATCCAGCTAAATACCTGAACAATTACTTTGTCCCTAGGAGCAACCGGTCTGCGCACCATTTGGAATTGAATTTAGAATGCTTTTAAAATTACAAATTTATTCCTGCATTTAAAATTAAGGCAATTCTTAAATGGCTAGTTTACTCAAAAAATAAAATTCTGAGAAAAAAAATGTCATAATTTACTCCAAAACTTTATGGCTTTCTTTCTTCTGTGGAACATAAGAGAAGATTTGGAAGAACATTTCATTGACTTTTTTTTTGTATTTTAAAAAAAAATTCTTATTTTTGGTCTACGTAAGAAAGAAAGAATGTCATACAAGGCTGCACGACATAACAGAATTTTAATTTCTGGGTGAACTATTCTTATTAAATTCTGAATGCAAACATGCTTGTTTCCCTTGCATTTACCTGCTGGTACTGGTATTTTTATTGCTGTTAGTTCTAGTAAGAAAACAAAAGCATTGCCACAAACTGTATCCCACGCATTTGACAGAAATACTTTAGAGTATAGTAGAGAAATTTGAATATGTCAATATTTATGTTTAGAACTGAACAGGCAGGCAATATTTCACAGTATGTTTAGTACTACGTGTACATATGCCAATGTTTAAAATGGCATGGCGAGTTCAATGGTGTGATATATGCGTTTCAGGGGCTAAAACACCTCAGCTGCTGACTATTCATTTTCACGTCTTTTCATTTCCAAAGCTATCATGTTTTTCACTTTTCGTTTGCTTTTTATGAAGGCTTCATTTCAAATGACATCTATCTCGTTTAGGACCTTCCACCAGACTGCGAGCAGTCCAATGACCAGAGACGGGCCTCGAGGGAGACATCACATACAGCTCACATAATGCCAAACGATGCTTGTGAGGGAGGTCCAAAATCCCCATAACAGTTAAACTAACAGCAACATTAACAGAAGAGGGTTTTTTTTTTGGTCATGGTTTCTATCTTTTCAACACCACATACCTCATAACACCAGAGCCTTCTTGGTACAGGACTGAGATGGAAAAGTGGCTTTCTTTTAGCACAAAAATGAACCCTAAGACAAGAGGCCGGGACTGGGAGGTTTAAAGTGCTTTCTCATTTCACACTTTCATCTCTGTACTATTTTCCAACTGGAGTCTGGATATTACAATCATAGGCTGTCTGCAAACATGTCAAGTCTCACTGGAATACAGCAGGTCAAGGATTCTGGGTGGCATATAAGTACTGACAAATTCTGCATTTGCTTCTATACTTTTAAAGAGATTTTTTCACCCTCATGTCATTCCAAACCTGAACGACATTCTTTCTTCTGTGGAACACAAAAGAAGAACACATTCTTTTGTGTTCTACTGAAGAAAGAAAGTCATATGGGTTTAAGTGAACTATTCCTTTAGGTAGCTTAAATGCAGTTGGTTATGTTTAGTTGATAGCTAACTGCTTTTACAAAAAGAGTACCATGACTATTAGCCACAGTTCCAAAGCAGCTTTTCTAAAATTGCTGTTATTCACAGACACTCTGAATCAGAGCTGCATATGGTACCAAATTAATTTCAGTTCACACCCTCTTCTCTTTTTCATCTGTTGGTTTGGAAAGTCTGGTCTTTGTGCGGTGACACAGGAATGCTGACACCAGACTGACTACGCTCTCAGACTATGAAATATTTTTACAGTGCATCACCTTGCTTCTAGACAAGTCCACAGTTTTTTTGTTTTTTTTTTCCTGTCGACAGATGGCTTTCAAGTACAAAAGAAAAATGAGGAAGCTAGTTGCTAAGCTACACACCTCCTGTTTAGAAAATAGCTAATCAAATGTATAGAAATGAATAGAGGAGAATAGTATACTTTAACATAGTTCAGATAAGGCTCACACTTGTGAAAAAGTTAGTTATACTTTTAGCGTACTTTTAAAAAGAGTACTTATTATGGAAATACTATACTTAAAAATATATAATTACTGTAAGTGCAAACTGAGGTATTAACATTGCATATTAATAGCAATTAATTGAAGTTGTATTTGTTTAAATTTATATTAAATGCCATTAAATGTACTTTTTGACCACTTTAAGTAGTTCTTAAGCGCGTCTTCATACGTAATGTATTAATTTCAACAAAAGACAATGAAATATTAAATTAAATGTATTTTAAAGTAATTTAAGTAATAGACGGTCATGAAAATTTACTTTAAGTACATTTAAGTGGCCTTATTTTCCATTAATATTATATTATCTATAAGTACAGTCTTTTAAAAATATATTTTCAAAATTTGATGTACATCACAAGTGTACTTTAAGCACACTTCTTTTTTTACAAGGGCATACTGTTAAATAGTAATTCAAAAGTAAACATTTAAATATGATTTTATACACTCCAAATGACTGTGAACATTCATTTGAAGCCATATCGTATGTAATAGTGTCATATGTACAAGACATGATGATGTATTCAAGACTTGTAAATAAACACACAGCTCTAGTTTAAATTCTATGTTAAAATTCAGACAAAATAAAGAGAGATGCACAAATGGCCCAAAATAATGTCACTGTCACAAAAAGCCCCTAGAATTTGTATGATAAATACACCAAACAGATTAAATGCATAACTCCGCTATGTTTTGGCTTTGTTGCGTTTTGCTACTGTAAATGTGGCGCAACTGCAATTGTGTTTCGTATTTTCAGTTACTCACCAAACTCCCTGGGTACAGAGATAGAGTACACACAGCTCTGTCCCGTTGTGTAGTTCCTTGGGAAATTCGGTGACAGCACGGTTCCTTCTGTCCCAGTAGTGCGACTTCCACATGGTGCTGTTCACACAAACACCCAGATCACTCATTACTTTGAGCTTCAGCATTCATGATGAACTGCTATTTTTACGACACCAGCCTCGATAGAACTGATCTTGGCTAGCGAAGCATGCACAAGTCATTTTACGAGTTTGATTAATTTTGTTTGGTCTGCGGCAGCAGGCCCAAACTGTTTATTCTCAGAGATTCTCTTACACATCCATCTTTACTTGCAGACTCTACCTTGACAGCTGGGCAGTCCCCTGTTCCAGCCAGGCCTGCCATCATCACCCATAATGCAGGTAAGCGTGGAATAGCCCTGGAGGACGTAGCCTGCCTCACAGTAGAAGGTCACAGTGGAGCCCAGCTTGTAGTCACTGCCCAACCGAGTGCCATTCATCACATTACCGGGATCAAAGCATGACTCCCTCAGCTTAGCTGTGTGAGATGGAGAGAAGGTGTAGGAAAAGCAAGGGTTGAAAATCTCATACCAGGGGCATAGAAGCCAGCTATAGCAGAAACTGAACAGTTACTGGTTGAAACTGAGATTTCTTTACAACATAAACACGTTTTACTTCTAAGAAAAAGCCTTTTTACTGTAACTCTTAAAAAATTCTATGTTCTGAGGGAAAATAAAAAGAAATAGATAAGAGTGAGTAAACGATAACAGAATGTTCATTTTCTTTAAAGCGTCAGCTGAATACTAGTCACAGCCTGCCTTCACTCTGCAGTCCGATATATGTGTAATATACTGTACTTAATTAAGGGTTTAGACATTTAGGCTCTCAAAAATGTCAGGGTCTACCTTTGTACTCCAGGTGGAAGCCGGTGTAGCTGACAGAGCCATCACTGCGAAAGGCCAGGTACATGGTGTTGGAGCTGCTCTCTATTCGTTCTGGAAGCTTGCTGTCCTGAAAGCTCCCGATCAGCGGGCTGTTGCTGTCCGGTCCATCGTAGATATACAAAAAGTCATAGTTGGGCTCTATGCTGAAGCTAGGATAGATGATCAAAGAGGAGTTTTCTGAATAGAGGGATCAAAAGCTAGGCTGTGATCTGGATATTCGAGTCCTGAGATCAACTTTGCAGACGGCAGTATAAAAATAACACATGTACAAAGCAAGTGGAGCCTGTTTTAGAGTGATAGGGGAGACCAAACAACAACCTTCATCATGTAGTTGACTCCTGTATTACTTAAAGCATTATTATTACTGTTATCATTAACAACAACAACAACAACAGTAAAAAAAAAAAAAAAAAATAGCAAAATTAATAAATAATAAAACAATAATAAAAAAGTATTATTTTCAAATTATTATTATTATTATTATTATTATTATTATTATTATTAGTAGTAGTAGTAAATAACATTTTGTAATCCTTTTAAAATAATATTAATAAATAAATAATATTAAATATATAATATAATATTAATAAATAATAAATAAATCATAATAAAAAAATTGAATTAGGTGCTTCCAACCAAACCACAAAACTACTTTTAGAAAATTGAACCAGAAAAAGAGGAGCGCGGATTAAATACTTGTCCACCTAAATGCCAGTTATTCATGCTTACTTGCTATATAAGGTGCAGGTTGAGACATGTCTCTGTAATGTCCATATGGCCTGCATCACAGTTGAACATAAATATCCAGGCATTGAATGCCAGCATTCACATACTTCTAAAACTCCCAGCACAGTATCAGCATCTCAGCTATGCTCTGAGGTTCCCAAGACAGAGAGCCCCACATATAAACACTTGCACCTTTTCAATTGCAGTAAGGTGTAATGATAAGGTCTCGCACATCAGTGCGAGAGTTAGAGTTATTTGCATGAGATGGATTGTGACTGAATCAGATTTACACCCCCTTTTTCCCCCATTATGCAGAGAGAGAATGCTAAGCATGCCTTCCACACTTCACTGCGTCAGAATCCACTGCTTAGGGGTTATTATAGGATAATTCATACACAGGATAAGATCCTTTACACCACATTAAAAGTTTACACTTGATAAACAGATGCATTGGGTTTCTTTTTCTCCTCCCCACTCCATAGCTCTGTAGCTACTGAATCAGAAAACAATTATTTCTGTGTAATCAGGTTGATAGCACAAACTGTACTTACAAATAGAGAGACACCTGCTGATTACATCTGTAGTGTTGCTAAAAGAGGTCACTTTTTCAAGGGCTGGTGCGTCGTGTATTGTTCATTCTAGTTTCATTGTGGACATATTTCAATAGATTTTTTAAGGAGGTTGAAGTCTCAAAGTAATTTGACTGTGTAATGAAAGTCTCTGAGATGGAACCGAACGAGAGCTATTTATTAGAAACCTGTTTGAGACATTGCCCTTCTGGCAGAACTCCAACATGCTTATTTACTCAGAGAGAGGACGAAATTCAAATGAGAAAGAGGCTACTTCAGATGTAACGCCAACCATGAGAATGACACTACCTGCTGGGCTAGGTAAAAAAAAAACCCTGAAAAAGTTCTTCATCATCTGTTTTGGGGCTGATGTATGGCTTTAACTAGTAGCTGTGAAGGTTTTGAAAAATATTAGGCGCAGAAAACTCACAAAACAGCCTCAAATGGCAGCTCCTGTTGTGATAAATGTTGTAAATTGTGACACACAGGCAGAACGGAAGATTGTTTTTGAGTTATTGCTGTCATTAAAGGAACTGCTCTTAGATGATGAGTCAAAGAGAAGAAGAGGCAAAGTTTAAACGTTCAACAGTCGCCGATATTTCAAAGTCTGCGCTAGTGCGAGCGTGAGAAACGGATATTCAGAAGGAGAAATGTTGAAAACTAAGCACTTCTTCCACTGACTGCGTGCGAATCCTGATTAATATTCCACGGCCTCACGTCTGGACTAGACCCTCGCGAAACCCTTTGATCCAGGTGGAAGGGAATCGAATGCTAGCGGTGCTATTAGCATTAACATGGAGGGAGGACTATGGCGACTGTCAAATACGACAAACTCCTACAGCACTCGAACTTAACCCCACACTGACCCCGGGTGGTAGGAGAATCCTGCTTGAGGCTTGAGCATCCCTACGTGTTGGCTAAATGAAAAATGGACATAATTAGCAACATGATTGGACTGTGAAGGAAATTTATCAACCCTGCTTTTATACTAATTGGTCACATCACTCAAGGCAGAGACACCGCTCTACACCTTTAAGGCAAGACGAGGGGAAGCTTAAAAAAAAAAAAAAAAAAAAAAAAAAGACCACCATCAGGTTCATTACAGACAAAATGAGCAAAGAATTCCAGCTGGGCTCATTATCTCTCCCAGACATGAAATGCATTTTAATTCAGACAGTGATAGCAGTCGCCGCTACATAATTACTCAACACGTCGACTACGGCCATGTCGAAGGACACCGTGGGCGCTCATTTTGAATTCAGCGTTATGACACAGCAGCCTCTAAATGAACTCATGAACTTATCAGTTTGAGATATTATAGCTCAAGTGAGGGCATAAACGAAAGGCCAGGAATACACACACTGCCAGATTATTTTCGATAGTGTGTCTTACTGTCTCATCGGCCACAATTTAAAACTCGCTGACCCCAACACAACAGAGGGTTCAGCTGATATTAACCTTGCGACAGAGAAGCGCACTGTCTGCATTCACAAAACTTCCTGGACACCAATGGTAAATATACAAACCTCCCTTTACATTCTGCCACAAATGCTAACCTGAAGCTGCTAATATATATCTGATTGTCCATAAATGGTGCATAAAAACGTTCTAATACACATCTTATAAAAATTCATTTGAGACATGAGTTATAGAATATATTTCATTTTTATAAATATATAAAGAAAAATATTAAAAAATAATATCTCCTTTATATATATATATACACATGCATATCTGCACATTATTAAATTATTTTTCTTTTTTTCTGTTTGTTCCTTCACTTTGTTCAACAATACACAGCATGCTGTATATAAAGAAATAATAAATAATTATTTATTTTAATTAACTATTACATGCATTATATATACACACACATTTTAATAAAATTGTACACTGCTGTACATTGCTGTTGTATTTTGTATTGTATTCCCTTCTCTTTTTTCGGTTTTGTTTGTGCATCTCCCTCTCTTTTAGTTTTTTTGTTTCTGCGCACCACTGATAAATGAATAATGTAGTTTCTAAAAGATAAATTATGTAGTATTTTTCTTTTATTTAACATTTTTAATTTATACTTATACTTTTTTCTTATTTTATATATATATATATATATATATATATATATATATATATATATAGAGTATACTGTATTATTATATTACTGTTATTGTTTTATTTTATATGTACTGTATATTTCTTTTTTCAGTTTTGATTTTGTATCTGCCTCCTTTGATTGTATGATTTTTTATTATGCGTTTCTGTGCACGTTTGCTAACTAAAAAAAAAGATCATATTATTCAGCAATCTATAGCAATATCACAGCTATACAGAATAGTTTATAACTTATTTTACCTGATGAATGCAAGAGACAGGACGTAATCAGAGTTGACGGCTATGAGCCAGTCGCAGTCCTTGCTGTGCGGGTATGGATGAGGGAAGTTGGGCGACAGAATAAACCCAGAGGAACCGGTGAGATTGCCCCCACACGGAGCTGGGAAAACACAGAGGACTCATATCAGCACCATATGGACATTAGTAACACATGAGGAGAATCTCTTATTAAAACATGCGGCTTCAACATCTGTGCGAACCAGGAGCCCAGAGAAAGAGTGCTGGAGTGAACATGCAGAGACAGAGATATTGAGAAAATTTGAAGCTCCGAGGAACCGGGCCATGTAAAGCGCTCATATCTTATATATGAGAATGGGAACTACAGCAAGAGAGAAAGGTTATTTAGAATATGAAAGGATAAGATGGAAATCCTGTACCCTCCCTTTCCTGCTTCCAAAATGAAGTATCTTTTGAAAGAAAGAGACAATCCGTATTTCGTAACTTGATATTCATTCATTTGGGCACACTTTCATGTCACTGAGATAAGGAATCTCAGTGGTGTCAGGTCCCTCAGTTTGCGTACAACTCTTGAGAATGGGCTGATAAATCTGCCTAATTTTAGAGCACTTTTTAGACACAAGTTTTGTTGTCAACATCTAAAGCAATATGTACCAATTAACTCAGCCTCTTAGAGGTCTCAGAATCATGAATATGCGTTATGAAAATGAGTAAAACAATACTTCTTATGTATGAGGTTTTGTCTCATGTTTACAGATCGGCATATAGTATACAGTGTACAAATACAATACACTATCATGCCTTTTTTTCAAAGCGTCAGGGACAGAAATCCCATGTTTTTTTGAGTAAATTGTTAGATACTGTATGTTTATTAAACTATTATTTATCATAAAACTAACCTAGCTAGTTTTAAACACATATCTGTATCAGAGGTCTTTTTGACTGCATCCAAATATTTGGAGACAATCCTAATTTGGAGATAACTTATTCATTATAGTAAAAAAAAAATACAAAAATAAAAAGCTAATTCAAATGACTAAAATATGAATGTTTAGTTGTGTCAAACATGATTTTTGCTTATTACAATCCTTAAAAATTGTGACACAAAGTAAATAAAATTTAACAATAATAAAAAACATTTTTTTAAAGTTTTTTTAAAAAAAAATATTGCTCTATGGATTGCATTTTTTAAACCCCACAAAGACGTCTGTAAATTACAGCAATTGTAAATTAAATATAATCCATACTAACCAACATCAACAACAAACTAGCTAGCAACTCTTAATTGTAATGTTTATTTAATATTATTTAATAACTTAAATAAAAGTGTTACAGTGTTACTTTTGTGCAGCTGTGGTAAAGCCTGTATAATTCTAAATCCAAATACTCATTCCAACAGATTCATTCCTTTAATTAAATTCCAATATAAACCCGTACCTATACAGACAGGAGGGCTTGGTTGCCAATAGTAGCGGTTCTCCACTTGTATGCAGGTAATTTTTACATCTCCCTGCAGTTCATACCCAGGATCACACTGAAAGGTCACAGTTTCTCCAGGCTCCCGACCATCTCCATTACGACTGCCGTTCATAGGCACTCCTGGATCCCTGCAGGCAGTTGCCACTGAACCTGTAATCACATTCAAACCAATTAACAGTCAATTAACACCTTATGAGCAGTTTCTGTATGCCGTCAATCGAAATACAGGGCTCCAATCAGAACTCAAGAAAAAAGAAATCAACTCACTTGAGAACTCTATGGCAAATCCAGACTTGCTGATGTAGAAGTCAGTCTCGAACTGAATGGTAACCATGTTGAGGGTGCTGTGGATGTTCTCAGGCAGCAAAGAGCCGCTCACCTCCCTCAAAGACATCTCATTCTCTGTAGGCCCGTCCCATACCCTCAGGATGTCGTGGGACGCTTCGGTGTCGAAGGCTAGAAACTGCAGGCTGTTAATATAAAAATAAACACATGTATCCGGTCATTCAAGTAATGCTTCATTAGATGCACAGTGTACAGTGATAGAAACAAAAGATTGTCTGACATACAATGCATAAAACAAAAAGCCAAATATAAATACTGTATAAAAACTACTAAAATTAGTGCTGTCAATCGAGTAAAAAAAAATTGCACATTTTTTTCTGAAGTGAATCTCAATTAATCCCAAATAACATTAAAGTTTTTAAATATACTTTTATATTGCAATAATTTCACATTCAATCTTCAAATTAATGTAGAAACAACTTAAATACAGTATATTTTTAATATTTGTTTAATGGCATCTTTTTAATGACTAAAGACAAGTACCACTGATACCAATTCTACTGATGTCTCTAGGAAATTGTTCTTTTTCCCTAATATTTAACCATTGATTATAGCCATTCAACACTGCAATATAATTGAGAGCTATCAATTTTAATATTTATTAGACTTTAAAAAAATAACAGTTTGCGTTGTGTGTGAACTTAAAACAATATTCACATAAACCCATTATAATAAATGTCTTTACCTGTGCCCTTCAGCAAGAAGGAAATATATAGAAGTCGAATAAAGTTATCGACACTAAATTCTAAATTAAATACAGCTGAATCCTTAAAGCTAAAAAAGTTATTGGTTTCCTCTTTTTTTGTTCTTTGATTAACAGACATCACAGCAGCTAGGTTAGATTATTTGGCTGCTATTACTTTAAGAGCTGCCGCTGCTGAACGTGATGCAGATTTGCCGCATACTTGTAGTTTCATTCGTGCTTTATTTATGAAATGATACAAGCTACAGCCGCAACCGTATTTGTGTGCAATTTAAGAGCACGCGCTACGAGCACAGTCTCCCATTTGATGTGGTCGTAAAGACGTTCTGCGTCTAAAAAAAAAAATGGAATTCTTGTGAAAAAAAAGACACAGAAATAGCAGTTGTGAGTGGGGTGGTCCACCCTTTCCCCGCGCCTGCATTAACTGCATTAAATATTTTTAACGCCTTTATACAATAAAAATTAATCGCCTGCATTAACACACTAATTTTGACTGCACTAATTGAAATATTAATAAACACTATAATATTATCTCAGTGATATTCAAATAATGCATGTGTTCTAATATTTACATCACTCAGCAGATTATTCCATATTTACTTGGAATACAGTAGATAAGACAGTTTGATTTGGCAGAAATGAATGTTCAGAATTCTTTGCAGAGCCATGACGAATCACACAAAGGTAGTATCAGACAATCATATCGCAAATATTATGCTCCAAGGTTCAATAATTGAGGAGAACAATCGCATCTCCTTTCCGAGCGGCAGTCCAGATAACAATTTAGCAATCTGGTCTGATCAAGACATCAGCCGCAGATGAACAAATAATGAACGAGTATGTGATTTCAAAAAGCTTTTGCTGCTGAGAGAATTGGAAAGAGGACAAATTATTGGGTTGTAGTGCAACAGCGTTTTAAGCTTTATAATGAGTTTGGCTGTGCAGGTGGTAAACAAAGAGATTTACGAGGTACCATCAGCTCATCTGATGTCTCCTTTTCTCTCTGTACATCAATGGCAGGGTCTGCCATTAGAGCTTTATTAATAGATAAAGACCTCCAGTCTCAGCTGAATTTGCTGTCTGAATTCTTATGGGCTCCAATCGCTAATTCTAGAGGAAGAAGGACAGCAGATGGACAGTTGGAAGCGAATACTTATCAGCACCTGATGATGTTGCCCGAATCCACCTCGACGACCCAGGTACAGCGCAGATTGTTGTCATAGGGGAATGGATAACCTGGCGACAAAATGCGTCCTGATGTCTCCCCTTTAAAACGTCCACCGCATTCAGCTGGGGAAAAAGAAAGGACAAAATGGGGTGGGAGGAAGAGACAGAAAGAGAATTGAGAAGAAGAATTAAACAGTGGTGAATTTATGCATACTCTCACACTTGTACAAACACATCATGGCCCCTGAAGATTTGCAGGCGAGCGCTGAAATAATTAGGTGTGCCTGGCAAACAAGCACAACACGAGTGTGACTGTCCGAGAATAAAAAGCAGTGTAAAACGTGTAGTTAGATCAATAAAGCACCGTGAGGTTTTCAGACATCTAAACACAGTGCAAAAAGTTTCTGGAATGTGCAGAATAATTTATTTATTTATTTTGAAAAGTAGTATGTAAAAACAAAGAGGGGAATTGAACTACTGAAGCTGAATAATTCAGTTTTAGCTTTTAACTGCACTGAACCAGTTACCTCTCCCAGCATCCTAGTATAGCTCGTATTTTATTTTATATGATCAATATATATTGATAAAGCCTGTAACTCAAGTCATTTACAGTCAGCAATGTGCCATGCATTGAGGCTTTGTTTTACTGTGGTGGGAAACAGTCCCATTAGGCTAAACATACTTGTTTATTTTACCTCTAATAAAATCCGAAGAATAAAATATGCTGTAAACATACACATTTAGATGTGTGATTCCATCTCAACCATCTTCAGTGTCTGGTGTGCAGGCTTCTTAAAGCTTATTTAAAATGAAAAACAACTTATAGGTATGTTTTTCTTACTAAAATACTCAAAATAAATACTCAAAGGCCTGACACATTTCTGACTATATCAGTGTTGGAGATCACCGTAAATGGCAATTTTAACTTTAATTATAGCTGACTGTATATTTATTTCATTTATAAACTTCATGATGTTAACCTCTTGTAACAAACAATTCTGAAAATATCAAAATCCATCAGAAAAAAAAAAATATTACATTGTAGAAGTAATGCTAATAATGCATTTATATCTTTTGTCTATAACTGTTCTGGGAGAAACAGTTATAAACACAAATTATGCCAAAATACAAATTACTATAATATATATATATATATATATATATATATATATATATATATATATTTTTTTTTTTAAATATTAAAGTGATGTCATCCACTGGAATGCCACTCTCTCGTGAACATGTGTACAACGGATAGCAAAAACTAGAGATTACGGTTTAGAAAGTTTTAAATATGAATGAATGAATGAAGCATTTATATAGCGCTTTGTGTATTGCCGTACACCTAAAGCGCTTTACAGTCATGTGGGGGGTCTCTCCTCAACCACCACCAGTGTGCAGCATCCACCTGGATGATGCAACGGCAGCCACAGGACAACGGCGCCAGTGCGCTCACCACACACCAGCTACAGGTGGAGAGGAGAGAGAGTCATAGAGCCAATCAAGTGGATAGGGATTAATAGGAGGCCATGATAGACAAGGGCCAGTGGAGGGAATTTGGCCAGGACACCGGGGTTACACCCCTACTCTTTACAAGAAGTGCCATGGGATTTTTAGTGACCACAGAGAGTCAGGACCTCAGTTTAACGTCTCATCCGAAAGATGGTGCTTTTTACAGTATAGTGTCCCTGTCACTATACTGGGGCATTAGGACCCACAAAGACCACAGGGTGAGCACCCTCTGCTGGCCTCACTAACACCTCTTCCAACAGCTACCTAGTTTTCCCAGGAGGTCTCCCATCCAGGTACTGACCAGGCTCAACCCTGCTTAGCTTCAGTGGGCAACCAGTCTTGGGCTGCAGGGCGATATGGCTGTGGCCATATATCCATATACAAATATGGATATTTTTCTTACAAAAAAGCATTGATTCGCTTCAGAAGGCCTTTTTTGACCCCCAGAGCTGTGTGGGTCAATAAAGGCCTTAAAAAAATAAAAGGCCTTCTGAAGCGAATCAATGCATTTCAAATGTGGTGGAAATGTTAATAACAGTTCAAGAGGAAAAAAATGACAGAATTCATCTGTGATGCATGTACATTTAGTAGACTAATTAAACAAACTACCAAGTATTTTGTATTATACCAAGTTTGAAGTGTATTTTATGGAAGTTTAGTATTTAAAAAGTCCACAGGGTCAAAAATACCCATAGTTGAAGATACACCCAACAATGGTGGCTCTGACTGAAACTGTTTCACCACTCCTCTATTCTCCTCGAATTCCCTATAAGCAGCCAAGGTGATTTGTCAGCTTCAAGTCAGAGCATCAGTCAAATGAACAAATGAGCCTGACGTCCATTTTGATGCCTCCTGATGGCATTCAGGCTCGCCACTTTAGCCCTCTGTACTCGGTTCATTATTAGTCGGCTTTCACAAGCACTTTATTAGGAAACTTTAATTGCAGGCACTCTCTTTTCCCCTCAGACCCCTTTTCTATCTTCCCCTATCCTGTCTTTCCCATTCTCCCTCTTGTAAAAAACCGCAGGGGCCGGGAGGAACAGTTTCAAGAGAGACATGCACCGTTTCTTAATGATTCCCTTTTCAGCAATTCCTGTCACTGAGCCTCATTTGCATAAACCATCTACGTGACAAACAATGGACGCACAGCTCAATGAAGCCTGAATAACAGGGTTCAGATTGCGACTTGATTAATCTAAACATTAGAGTGTTTTTTTAGACATCCGCAATAGTGGCACACAGTCCTATCTCAACCCCTTCATGTGCCACGCTTGATGAAAAATCATCTCCATAGCTCAACCGGGACTCCCTGCATCAGCTACAGTATTAACAACCTGCACCATTAATCGCAGATGGTGCGAGGGGCTTCCACCACCGCTAATTTTGTGAAGAAACATTTGCCGTTTGTATTCATTTAAGAAGGATTCACTTCAAAAGGTTAAAGATCTACTAAGGCAGTACGATGTGGCCTTTTAAGAGCTCTAATGTTCTTTTTCTTGTGCAAAATATGAGCAATATTGCAGCTTTGCTAGCTACAGAAATACTGCAGCCCTTGATAATTATGACAAATGGCTGAAAGCAACACTGAGCTCAGTTATGATAACCAGAAGGCGAGATCAGGCTGCAATGATGCATACTTGCCAATATCGAAGTTCAAATGTGGTTTCTATGACAACAAAGAATCTCCATGCACTAAAAGGACGTTAAAGAGGTGAAGCGATCATTAGTTCTAATAGGAATATGTGCCATTCTGTAGTCCATGAATTTACCTGTTTGCATTAAGTAATAATTCTTGAATTTTTTAAGATGTCAAAAGTATGCACTAATCACCAAAAAATCTACAATATCACTCTTTTATAATTGATACTGATCTTACATAATTAATTGTGTCATACTTTATTTTAAGGTTCAGTTCTCAGTATTAAAGGGATAGTTCACACAAAAACGAAAATTCTGACTCTTGTGAACATTCTTTGTGCAAAAAACAAAACAAACAAACAAAAAAAAAACATTCTCGTAGCTTCATAAAATAAAGGTTGAAGCACTGATATCACATGGACTATTTGGTAACACTTTACAATACGGGTGCACAAATATGCATTAAATAATGCTTAACTAGTGCACAGATAATCATGAGTTAATGTATAACTCATGATGAACTAAACCATTTATTAATGATTACTGCATCAGCAACTAATGAAAATTCTATATGATTACGTAATCAATAAATTGTTATTAGTTAAATGTGTCAATGTATTAATTCCCTAATAAGATATTATATTAACTAATGAAGTAAATTCATGTGTTAATTACCACATTGGGTCGAAGCCATGCCTTTCAACTTCCAGTTATCTGGAGCTATTAACTAATTGTTAAGTAATATGTTATTGTGGTTATAGATTTTGAATTAGTTAGTTAGTCATGTGCCTCAACAAGTAAAATCATAACATAATGATACCCATGCAAATCATTAGCTAATGATTAATTAAAGCAGACAACGGGAAGTTGAAATGCATGCTTCAACCCATTGTAGTAATTAACATGAATTTACACTATTAGTTAATATAATATGTTATTAGGGAATTAATACTTCGACACATTTAACAAATAACAATTTATTCATTACTTAATCTATGAATCATATAGAATGTTCATTTGTTGCTGATGCAGTAATTATTAATAAATGGTTTAGTTCTTCATGAGTTATATATTAACTCATGATTATCTGTGCATTAGTTAAGCTTTATTTAATGCTATTAGTGTCACCATACTGTAAAGTGTTACCGACCAATTTAATAATGTCCTTACTACCTTTCTGGGCCTTGAACTTGTGTCAGTTACGTTGCTGTCTATGCAGGGTCAAAAAGCTCTTGGATTTAATAAAAAAATATCCTAATTTATGTTCTGAAGATGAACGAAGGTCTCACGGGTTTGGAATGACATGAGGGTGAGTAATTAATGACAGAATTTTCATTTTTGGTTGAACTATCGCTTTAACTATTAACTATGACTTTTGCCTCAATAAACTCCTAATTTGCCACTTCTTAATAGTTAGTAAGGTAGTTGTTAAGTTTAAGTATGGGGTAGGATGAACTGATCTAAAATATGGTCACGCAGGCATTAATATTAATACATGCAGTCATTAAGCATTAATATATGCTAAATAAGTACTAATAAACAGCCAATATGCTGGTAATATGCATGCTAGTTAATAGTGAGAATTGGTCCTTAAAATAAAGTCTCATTAACCTTTAATTTTTTTAAATATGTTAATTTAGATATAAATTATGTTGTTACTCTAACCTACAGCATTCATATATTTGCACTCTCTCACATTTCAACCCCTTTTTCTTCAGGTACAACATCAGAAAAGTCAGTATACAGCCCAACCTTGAAACTTTTAAATCACCCACATGATTCCTAATGCTACATTAAGCTCTGGTTGTGAACGAATGGACCAATATATTGTACTGAGTCACCGTTAACAGTAATGATCCCTTGTAACTTCTATGTACTTTCATTTTGTATTTACAACACTTACAGTCCTAGTGCATTATTAAATTCATAGCCACATACATGGTGGTGATAGTGGGGTACATTTACATTGGTCTATATTTGTACTAGAACATTTATATTGGATATTAATAAACAGATTCTGATTCAAAGTACGCTAATAATATACTGCACATCTTTTCTACACAGTTTGAGCCGCTGCAGTCTTACCGATGCAGGAAGGAAGAGGATTATCCCAGGCCCGCCTCTCTCCCGTCATGCATTTGAGCACACCGCTGCCATGCAGCGTGTATCCGGGGTCGCACTTGTAGGTGATGGTGCTGCCAGAGAAGTGGCCCTGGTCATTGACCTTGAAGCCAAACTGGGGCACCCCAGGGTCCTCACAGTGAGAGAGCTCAAAACCTGAAAGACAATATGGATGTTCGATTACTGATGGCCGTTTGATTTAAGACAATATCAATATTTTCTTAAGAAGAGTGCTTTTATTGTATTTTATGCCATTTATTAAATATCCCTGCATAAACCTGTCAAAAATGACAAGAATAGAGCACTATGATAAGTTCAGTAAGACTAGATTCAGATGAGAACAAACCGTACTGCATTCAGCTTTATGAGGTCATTACAGCGATGACTGCTGAAAATTTCCTTCGCCTGATATTCTCATGCAGCTATGTGGCAAAGCTGTAAAAGTTTGCCATTAATGTGATCATTAACGGCAACAATTTGAAGTTAAGATCCTACTGGGCTGGTAGGCAGAGACGGTCCCTTGCTAAGCAGGCAGAACAATTAAGATTAAGTACTTGGTTAATTTGGAGCCATAATCAGAACCAAAGCACAGACCCTCTCACTGTGCGACACATCCTGTTATTAATTGTACAGCTATGACTCATTATCATTAAACAGCCAGTGCTCAGAAATAGCTGAAAACACATGGCAGCTCGCTCAGTATATTGCAGGATTTTAATTAATTACTAATTTTTCAAAGTTTCTTTTTATAGTAACCTTCATTAATAAGTTATTAAACACTAGCATTTTATGATTTCATATACATGCAAATATTAATATATGTGACCCTGGACCACAAAACAAGTCATAAGGGTCTATTTTTTCTAAGTTCTTAGCAATGCATATTACTAATCAAAAATTAAGTTAATATATTTACGGTAATAAATTCACAAAATATCTTCATGGAACATGATTTTTACTTAATATCCTAATGACTTTTGGCATAAAAGAAAAATCGATAATTTTGACCCGTACAATGTATTTTTGGCTATTGCTACAAATATACCCGTGCTACTTAATACTGGTTTTGTGGTCCAGGGTCACATATACAGTAGTTGTTCTCAGAGAAGGAAAAAAAAAAAAAAAAAATTATATATATAAAAATTTTTTTTTTATATATATTGTGGCTGGAGGAGCAAACGACAGACACAGTGGGTGTGGCATCAGGCCTCGGAGAGGCTTTTATTAAACAAATGTCAAAAGTAAAGTGTCCAGGGGGGAAAAAGTGTCCAAAATAACAGGGAATCTGGTGTCCTCGCCGTGTTCGGGGGATGTGAAGGAAAGGCAGTGTTCGGGAAGGAAGGGTCCAGGGAAGGGGCGGAGTCCGGTGGCCGCACGCACTCCCCTCCTGGTCCGGGGCGCGAGGGGCGGCGGCTTCTGCTCGCGGCTTCGTCCTCTGCTGGCCGCGGCACTTCTGGGGGACTCCATGGCCCGGCATCCTGGCCCGACGGCCGTGTCACAGGTGCGGCATCATTCGAACTCGCAGGACCAACGGCTCACATCTCTGGTGGCGGAAGGATATTCCTCAACGCTCCCTTCCTGGACCCACGAGGACAACAGCGTGCATGCACGGGGAAGAGACCGGTCTCCCGAGGAGAGGCGCTCTCGGCATATAAACGGCGGCGGTGATGAGGCCCTATTCGATTCAGGTGTGCCTCATCACACGCCGCCAGACCTGTCCATCTTCAGCGCCCCTCCTCTCTCACACACCCACTCCCGTCGGGAGCCTGGTGAAGGGCGGCGAATAAGGGACGGGGTGGTGATGATATTAAGGGGGGAGGCAGCCGACTCGTCACTATATATATATATATATATATATATATATATATATATATATATATATATATATATATATATATATATACATATATATATACACACATATACACACATTTATATATATAAGATATATATATATATATATATATATATATATATATATATATATATATGACTAGTCAAGCATAATATGATGCTTTTTAATTCAATAATGTTCATTAAGTACCACATTTCAACAAAAAATTACAATCAACTTACTGTGACAAAGTTATTAAAGCATTACAAAGACTGTGAGGGTGTCTCGGTTTAGCAAAATCCTCTTATCTCAGAGTTTACTCTCTCAAAAATAATAGGTCTCTTAAGATGACCACATGGGGACTTGTATAGCTTATCAGCGGTCCACCATTAAGCTGCAAGTTGTTAAGTACAGATAAACACAACAGCACTTAGCATCAACTGTAGGTGGAGGCAACAACTTCACTAAAATCTGACACCCAGTTTTGATTGCTAGTTGATTACAGGTTGTGGTTTCACAGCACGGTTGGGTTGAGATTAGGACTCAGCCAAATAAACAATGCTATTTTAATCAGCTACATTCACCCCCCTGTCCTGGATCAGGTCTCTAAATTACAACATCTAGATACCGGAGGTGGCCCGGCTTCTCTGGCTCTCTCTGACCTTTATTATACACTCAAATGGCTAATCCTTCAGGAGGAATGGAATCGTAGACAGACAGGGATTTAGTCGATTTCAAATGAGATAGCCCACCAGCAGGTTAATACTTTACCCCCCACTGGAACTAAAACCTTGTTGAATCCCACACTGCGAGCACAATAGCTTTAAAGCGCACCGAATTCAGACCAAGTGCCTGCACAACTCTGGCTCTGGGCCAACAAAGCCAAGGTCAGTGAAGGCACAGTCATGTTTCTCCTGGTCCACTTCCTGATAATCCCTTTGAGCTGACCAAAAGCTGATTGTTTCAGGTGTTCTCATGCTTTTATGTCATGTCCTTGCTGTGTAAGAAAAAGCTTTTCCTATCTATTGGTTGTTGAGTTCTGAGGAAAGCAAATCTTATGGAATTGAGCAAGAGTACAAAGTGATGCAATTACATTTTGTAAATAGTCCCTCCCAATATTTCTAGATTGCAGATGTGACTAAATGCAATACAAGTATCATATGATTTCATGCATCGAGTTCATGAATCATTGATAGTTATGTTATTCACATTAAAGCCTTGTTTATGTTTCAAAATGACAGAAAATATCAGCAAGAAGCAATGCTGAGAAGTAGCAGTTTACTCAACTTTACATTTCCTGACATTGCTGTATGTTTCTGGCTCTAAAAAGTTAGATTTAAAAAGTTAACATTTTAAACCACAGATTGTGTTTACTTCAACATTATCTCGGATCAAATAGTATTTAAACACGTTAAAAATCAATCTATTTTAACACTGTATAAAATACATTTGAAATATTTTGAGCTTTTTTATATTAGTGTAATGGTTGCAAATTTTAATTAATTACATTTAAAACGTAGAGAACAAATATATATTTATGTAAATATTTCTATACATGAACAGCTGATCAGTTATATCAGCTATTATTCATTTAATTGATTTTAAAATGCACATAAAAATGCTTAAACCAAATCTAGACCTTGTGTACCACAGATATGAGAACTGCGCAGTAATGCATCAGGCAATACACAGAAACAAATGCATTCAAGAGGACAAGGCCAAACATGAAAATACCACATATTGCTCACAGCCCACTACAGAACATCCATAGAAAAACGTATGAACCGCAATTAAGCACAAATTCATCTAACCAATGCTCCATTATCAGCAAATATATGGCCTGATAGCATAGAACTGTGAAAAATGGTTTGGAAATAACATGTAAAATAATGTTTCCTTGCATATTGCATGTTTTGCTCACACCATCATCAAAAAAAAAACAAAAACAAAAACAACAAAACGTGGCTCACTAATGGGCAAAGTGGCAATATGCAAGATATGTTGATAATATAGAAGCCATCATCACTTGCCCGTAGGAAACACTCTGTTGGTCAAAATAAAGCAATAACATTCCATCTGCTGCCTTCTCCGTGTCAATCGTCTGCAATGTGAGCGACTCTTACGAGACAGGTACGCTTTATTAAGACGGGCACTTTATTTGGTGTGAATAGCGTTTCTTTATTACTAAGATCAAGCCCTCGTGTGCAGAAGTGTGTGCAGTGTATAGGGTCAATGTAATAACTTACTGGAATAGACCAGTTTGAAGCCTTCTCCAGTGGCCTCCGCATCACTGTAGAACTCCAGCCAAAGGTGATTGGAGGTGCTGATGAGGGTCAGACCCAGCATAGATGAACCGGTGAAGGCCCCCAGCATGTGAGCTGCGTTGTCTTTACCATCATAGATCTGGAAGGCAGTAAGATCAAATGTAGATCACAAACAACAGCAAGATAAAAAGAAAATGCTGCCTGATGTTTGTTCTATATACAGACAGACCAAAAAAGATTTTGTTTGAACAGTCTTTCTAAGATGTTATTCTTGGATGTGTACAGCAACATCTGCAGGATCCTCTCAGTAGCATACTGTATGTCTTAAGATGAAAGGAAAAATAAAAATGTATGTGATGTTCATGAACATGATCATTTAAACTGATGCAATTTTTACTTTTTAAACCCCTTTTTACATGTAACAAATTGTATATCTCTTAGTTTCTTCTGTGGAGCATGAAAGTATTTCAAAGGATTTTATCCAAAAATTACAAAAAAGCTCCATATGGCCTGTACACAACATTTACTGAAGCAATCTTTGTGTGTAGAAGAGCCTTATACCGTGTTCACTGTAATTCGCTTCTGATGAAAGAGTCTGCCAAATGCACACATTTAAATGAAATGTAAATGATTCATTCACAAATCATAATGATCCAGAGTTCAATCCATTGACTCAATGATCCAGTCGTTACAGTTAAAATCTCACTGGAGTGGAAGATTATCAGTGATTAACAACTTCAATTTCAGCCTGTTTCACACACAAAGCTATCCTGTGACTTCAGAAGACGTGAACTATAGCACATGATTCAACATTTTACGGTGATTTTGCATCATTTTTAAAGCTTGACAAGCCCTGGCCACATTCTCTTTAATTGTACTGCAAAATAATGGTCCATATAGTCTTCAAAGTTTTGCCTTTTGCATTCTATAGCAGAAAGTATGTTAGAAGATGTTAAGCAAATGAGTGAGTCTTTTGTTGTTTCTCCAAAAAAAAAAAAAAGGTTGCATGACATGACATGTCCCATAACTACGTGTGTCTTTACCAACCTGATCTCATGACGACAATGTACCTGTGGGAACTTTTTCACAAGATGCGAAATACATACTGGCATGTACATTGTGACATTCAATGTGAAATGTCCAATGAGTGGTGCTAAAAGAGTGTTCGTTTTTTTTCGCCGGAACAGATGAACGTACATATGGTATGTTTTATGTGCCGTTGGTTTTATAGGCGTCACTGCAGTTCTGACTTGAAATGTCCGTTGAGTGGCGCTATAACTCTCATGCTCTGTGAGGACATTTTAAAATAACGTACCATCTGCACTACACCTAAACCTACCCGACAGTATGAACAAAAGCGAATGTGACAAAAACGCAAATCGCAAGCATGCCGTTTTAGCTTGTTTTTCGATCTGTCATCTTTCAGCTCTTTCATTGTGAGTCATGTTTTTGACAGGATTACAAGTGCTCAGTGTTTTACTGCCTCTAAGTCTGTGATATGTATTTATTGTTATGTATTTCGCAAAAAGTTCCCACAGGTATGTTTTCGTCATGAGATCAGGTGGGTCTTTACATAGCCAAGTTAAGGCTCAAAATTCAGTGTAAAGGCACAATGCCAAGACTAAAAGCCAGACTAAATTATGCCTGGTCAGATCCAAATCGGCTCCTGGTAAAAAAGTATACAGCTGTAATAGCTGTGTAAATGCATTTAAGCTACCTCTGAGCAGTCTATGTAAAGACACATAAATGCCACTTCAGAAGCATTTCTGTGCCACCTTTGCCTTGTAAATTTTGCATAAGTGTAGAAATACCTTCAGAATGTCACCCTGGGCCAGATGGAAGGTTCTGGCAGAAATGTTGATTCCTTTCCCAGCCTGCACCTGTATGCTGTAAATGCACTCGTGGTTGTTCTCGTAGTTCATGGGGTAATTCGGTGACAGCAGAATCCCTTCATTGTTGATGACAGATGAGCCGCACTCAGCTAGAGATGGGAAATAAAACCACGGAACATTGGGGAAAAATGGAGTAACAAGCTCAAAGCTAGTAATCAAAACGTCACCTACTATTATTATAGAAAGATATTAAGTAAACACTGGGCTACACACAAACACACCACATGGACATATTGCTGCTGTAAAAGCTCAACGTGCGTTAATACAGATCTGACATTTTCAAAATGATCGGTCTGGACAGCACGAGTCTGCGGTGCTCGTGTGACGGCGGGTCTGGAAACTAAAATCGACAGAGCTGAGTTGCGGCACTCATAGCTTTAATTCAAAATCCCACGTTGTTAGGGGATATAAGTTGGACTCTGAACAATAACTATCAAATGTAGATTTAATGGAACAACAGACAGTAAAAACAGGTGTATTAATAACCATCATGTATTCCGGTGCAGGAGAAAGACCAACATAAAGCAACACAGCCCGGCTGATTTATTTAACGTCCCCTTGCCGTTTCTCTTCATGCCGCTCCATGTTATGACGATATTACCAGTGTCATATTTTGAATAAATCACCACTGTTACTGCCTCCATTTAGTAAATTACCTACATACACCCCCCTCCTCGGTGATTCAGCCCAGGACATGATGTGAATTTACACTGGGCGAGACTTCTCGCTTTTCCCATATGCCCTTCTTCTAACTTTCATTCAGTTCTGGGGAATAAAAAGTAGTTAGGAGCAATGTGACTGACCCCATGAGGTCAACAGCTGACCTGCAATCTGAATAAGAGAGGCTGTCCCAGAAATTAAAGTGTGGTAGAATGAGATTTTCAGCACTTCGTTGCCTCATACTCACATGTGTTTTGTTCAGAGCAATAAAAATACCTAAGTGCAGTTTTGAAGTGGCCCAGGGAATGTGGTTTGGGCTGGGATTGCAAGCGCTCCTGTCAAAAGTAATGTTTACGGATGGGAGTTTGGACTCCTGCTTCATTCACACAACCTGATCCAGTATGACAGGCAACTGAAACTGACCCTTGTGTCTGGAAAAATGGGGTACTTCAGAATACTACTTTCAGGGAGGAAGGAGTTTCTGGGAGTTTGAGAATCATGTCAGATGCCAGAGCTTATAAACTGATGTTTAATCTGACAGAGAAGAAAATCAGAGAGGAGCTTGGGGGAAGCAGAATCTCAGAACTGGGAGACACTGAGAGGTTTGATACCTGCCCAGACCATAGACATTTCCAGAACTTCCTTTGGGTTTGTCATTAACTCAGCTGACAGTATACTTAAAAATCCTTCACATTTGCTGAAAAGTGACCGTCATCTGAGGTTATTCCAAGGTTTGTTAGATTAAAAGGATAGTTCACCTAAAAATGAGAATTCTACCATCATTTACTCACCCTCATGCTGTTCCAAACCTGTATGACTTTCTTTCTTCTGTGGAACATGAATGAAGATATTTTCTCAGTGTGTATGAATTTTTTTTTTTTCCATACAATGACAGTCAAAGGTAACCTAAACGGTTTGGTTACCAACATTCCTCAATATCTTCTTTTGTACTCCACAGAAGAAAGTCAGGTTTGGATCAACATGAGGGTAAGTAAATGACAGAATTTTCATTTTTGGGTGAACTGTTCCTTTAATTCCTTCCTTCTAGTTAATGGTGGACCCAGTCATAAGCCGCTGGCAATGTTTCACCTGGACCCATGCAAAGCTGTCACAGATGCACACTCCATTCCAGTAGTCACAGACATAAAATACAACCAAATACCACTGTTACTCATACACATGATATTTTAAATGCATGTAATTTTAATTAAACTTAAAAAAAGTGAGTCAAATGAGATTCAAACTTGTGATCTCTCACACTTAAGGCAATAATTATTCCTCTGAACCACGCAAGCTCATGCACAGGTCAGGAACTGAGCCCCCCTAAGACTAAAATCCTATAATTGCCCCTGGCATAGGCCTTCGGGCATTGGGGAACTTACAGAAATGCAGGACAGGTTTTATGCATACTTAACTATCATTACACACATCTGTGGAAGGAATGAAGGATACTCAGTGGTGGATTCTGGCACAGGCAATATTGGCAGTTGCCTAGGGCAGCAGTGTCCCCTGCGTGCCACTCCTGCACACATCAGACGAGCACTCCAATTCTGCTGTTAATGGACCGATGATATTGTCATACAGAACACGTCAGCTTAATCAAATCACAAAATAAAATGTGCACCGCCTTCAGAATTTGTAGTGAGATACGCACACACACAAATATGCAGTTTTTAATTATAGTATTTTAAATTATGTTATTCCAGGAATTGTATGCAAGTACAATTGTTGTATGACAAAATGTATATTTGTAAATCTGGGCATCAGACTGGCATTTTTTGATACTCTGATTCAGTGAGGATGTTAAATGGATCAAAAGTGACAGTAAAGACATTTATAACATTACGTCTATTTCAAATAAATGCTGTTCTTTTGAACTTTCTATTAATCAAAGAAACTTTTCTTAGGTTTCCACATTGCAGCACTACCATTTTCATCTGTGGTACTAAAAGGGTTTCTTAAACACCAAATCAGCATGTTAGAATGATTTCTGAAGGACCATGTGACACTGAAAACTGATACTGAGTAATGGCTTCTTAAAATGTATTTTATATATTAAAATATACCTTGTTTTATGTATGTGTATATACTGTATGTGTGTGTAAAGATACAACAAACACTACCATCTACAAGTATTACTCTCTTTCACAGGATACCATAATAAGCAACAATCAGCTTGAGAGAGTGAATGTAACACCCTCTCAAAAAAAGACAAATGTGGTCATTTAGAAAAATGGTCTCATTTAAAACAATTAAACGATGAATGAAGTGCATTGTGGAGCCTAACACTAATCCCTATTCTCTTGCAGACTATAAACAAAACACGCATCAATCAACCAAATGGTTTATACGCAGTGTTTAAATGCATGCATACTAAATGGCCGCTGCAAACAAGTGTCTTGTTGCTAATCCAGTGGAAAAGGATTCTTGCCTGTTGAATCTTTGTGTCTGATTTCTTTGAGCCAGTCGACTGGCACCATGAAAGGCCAATCTGATAAGATCTGCTTCTGGTAAAGAGATAGGAGGCTTTACTTCCTTTGGTGACAACATCATTTATGGGGTATACAGAAAGGATTCGGTGTGCTCACATAAGCCACTGAAGCAGTTTCAATCTGTTTCTTCTAACGTTAAGGCTCTGCTCAATCAGTAGACGAGAGTTCAGACAGCAGTCACAAGACACAAATGTTGCTGTTTGGCTCGCATTTATTGTCATTCTGTGTTGTCGTGCCTGACTCTTGTTTGGTTTGCTTGGAAACAGATAAAGATTGTCCAGATTGTCCAGAAGGCTCACTCAGACAGAAGTGGACGTTTCAGCCCATGGCTGCATGAGCAAAGACCGCCATGAACTCAAATACTGAGAAACTGCTGTGCAATGTGCAAAAATGGCAGAACGCAAGGGTAAAAGAGCAACCTGAAACCCACACTAACTGACTAATTTGGCTAACTTTAAGATGGATCTGATCCGAGAACATGTCTTCATATTTCTGCAAATTAATTGTAGATAGACAACAAGACTTCAAAACTTTACTGGTAGTAAAGTTTAGTTTTATATAGTTTACTGGTACACAATAGTATTAGACAACCATGAAGACTGGTTTATATTTCTGTAGAACCATATTGCTACAGAAATATAAACCAGGATATAATCAGCAAGGTAGGAAACAAAAAGGAAAAAATCTCGTTACCATAGTTATTCATAGTCTTAAATCATAGTCATAGAAAAAAAGAAATTTTCAGCAAGAAAAAAACTTTTAGAAGTTCTAAAAGAAAAAAGTTCTAAAAGTTATGTTTGCATTTCAAATAAAGCAAAAAAAGTGCATCTGCATTTTTTTTTACAAGTGCTAAAATGCAGGTTAGAGGGAATTTGAGAATGAATTAAATTATGAAAAGCTGTATTCACATGAACACCCTGCATTTGCATTACTCTTATATCTGGAGCTCTTATATCTTAAAATCCATATGTTTGATAAACCCACAAATATCAGCTGTAAACCTCTTGATCAGAACATGTTTCCAACCATTATGAGTTTCACAACACCGCACCCAAACCTCCTCAACAGGAGCTTTGCAATGTAAGGCTGATATGATGAAAGTCAACGTGAAAGCTCTTGTACTGTATATCATAACCTATATTTCCATCCAGCATATCATCTGGGACAATAACAATGAATTCATTGATACAGCTCAGTGCCTACCGAGAGGCAATTTTGCTACCATTTCTTTCATAAGATAGAGGTGAGCGGACCGCCTCAAGTGCAAGAAGGTATTCTAACTCAGCTACGCATTTATCATCATCGAAGCATCATGGGGTGCACATTGCTTAATTCCCTTGTAATTTGGCTGTGCAGTTGCCAGACAACTCAGACGGCCAGCGTAAGAAATAGTTTTCACAGCAAATGATCCATTGGTACAGGGTTCAGCGAAGCCACGTTTCACTTTTCACTTTTTTCCCTTAAGACAGGGTTGGTCTGTGTTAATCTAGCTTAATCCTTGGAGTAAACAGTAAAAAAAACAGGTGGCAAGTCTTGATGGTATGACTAGACGTTCCATCAGGGGACTTCGATATTTACCAGGCCTCTTGTAAACACGGGAAACAAGCACATTTGAAATTGGGGTGTTCGGGAAAAACAAATCAATTTGAAATGCAGTAGCAACGCAGGCGAAACATAGCTGAAATTGCTTTATGATGGAATATGACCTTCTGAACCACAGGAAACAAAACTGAAGGGAAACCAAAACTGATGAATCTGCAATGCAGTGTTTGTGTGGGTCAGAAGCTCGAACCTCCCTGACAGATAATCAGGTAAACTGAAATCTGAAACACAATTTAAATTCCAAACACATCACACCTGTTCACACACCGCACACACCCCCCCCAAATAAATACTCATGTTCTTCACATTTTTCTATGGTGGACTCATTATGTAGCAAGGTCAACAAATAGCACAAACAGAAAAGCCTCGTTGGAAAACACCTCATTTTTTTTTTTATTTACTCATGCAAACGGTTGGACAGATCAGGGTTGCCAGGTCCACGTAACAAAAACAGCCAAAATGCTACTCAAAAGTAGCCCAATCAAGGCCAAAACTAGCCCAATCACGTTCTGGGGGGAAATGGCTGTCAAAATTGCATCGAAATCACGCCAAAATTGCACAAAACCCCCCAGACTAAAAAAAAAAAAAAAAAAAAAAAAAAAAAAAGACAGCCCATGGCAACAGTATAAAAGTAGCTCAATTCCACAGAAAACCGCAGACTTGGCAACACTGGGGTAGATATGTAGAATCACAGACAGACAGACGGATGGATGAACAGACAGAAAGGAACAGAACAGACATGACAGACAGACCCTGCCATCCATGCTTTCCTTACAATTCCTTGTATTGTCCTTACGGAGCACTAACGTGGATTGAGCTGGCAGAGACATTTTTTACCCGATGATAATCAGTGGAAATCCTTTTGTTATCCTTTTACTCCTAAATTAAAAGCAAACAGCTTAATGCAGCACGAGATGAGATTTTGCCATTCTAAACCCCTCAGGGAGCCCGACACAAAAGTGAAGTCACAGCTACCCAAGCCCGTTGTCAGATGACAGAATATTAAAGGGAGCAATATTGACATTTTCCATAAGCTTGATAGGCCTAAAGTTCACTCTAACGGCATTGTAACCCAATTATACTGATTAGAGGAGAGCTGTGCACTTCTCTCTGCGGACTGCATAGAGAGAGGAAAGGAAGAGTCCAAGGAAGAGGCTGTTGTATTGAAAAGACAAAAGAGAGGAGGAGGAGACAGGCAACTGACATTGAAAGACATTGTAAGAAAGTTAAAAACCCTGCTGGGTAAAATATCTGAAAGACATCAATACAAAACGGACTGACTGCAAAGTTTGTTTAATGCTCAGAACAAAACCACGAATGAACAGTATCTCCTCAACAAATGATTCCCTAACCGTTCATTGATTGTTTTTCGCTGAATAGTCCTTCTGGTTGCCTTGAAAGTCCTGCAGTTCCCAGTCTCAGCATAAAAACATAAGATGTTGGCATGTGAGCCATATTTGATCAAAATGCATTGCTCCATAATGAGCTGCCCATTTAGAGTACTATGCAATGGACTTGCCACAGAGGTTTTTGTTTACCCGGTTTTTGTTTACCTCCATATTTTACTGTAGAGCAAAGAAATCTGACCTCTGCACAAAGGAGCTTCCATAGTCATTAGCCCCTTTCACACATAGTCTTTACTAATAAAGCATTTAGAAATCATGCGTAAACAGGATCTTTTCAAAAATACCAGTAAATCAGTTCTAGCAGTTTTCCGGAAAGAGAAGTTTTAACATTGCCAGTAAATTACCAGTGTGATTCTATGTGTGAACCAAGAATCACACTGGTATGAGCATGTACAGTACAAGATCGGATGCACTGACATAAGAAGTCTGCTTTCGGCCAAACATAAAGCTCTGTCGGAGATGTTTACAGAAAGCGGTGATGCTTTTAATTATATTTCTATGTGAACATGTGCTAGACGGATGCCTGACCGTAACACCGTGTCTTGCACTTGAGACCTTGCCTTCTTTTCCATTCATCAGTGATATGGCTCTACAGTTACTATTTCGTACTATAGTAACTATTATGCGTACCGTGTTTTTAAGAGCAAAAACATGTTTTGTTTTTAAAAATTAAAAATAGTTGTCAAATTGGACAGATAGTGAAATTAATGCGCTTCTCATCCAAGAGGATAAAGAAAACAGTGGAGTGTTTAAATGTAACTTCTGGTGAATGACATCAGAATTTATCTGTATTTTAGTAATGATGTGTGAACAGAATTTACTGACAGAATGCCATTGTTTGTGTGAACAGCACTTGTGTATTTACCGGAAAAGTTAATTGGATAATTTTACGGTAATTTACAAGGTTTAATGTGTAAGGGGCTACTGTGATGTACAGTATTTGCTTATTTAATTAGTGACCTGGAAAAAAAAAAAAAAAAAAAGCAGAATCTTAAGTATTTCTTAATTGTAATGTTTTTTTTGTTTTTTTTCAATCTACTGTATGACAATTATCAATTGAATAATATATTTATTTGCTAAATTAACAAAATCATACATGGAAAGTTAGCGTACTAGCCCCAATTGCACAATAAGCATTGAGATCTTACGACTGCACAGTTTGTGCAAGTTTGAGGAGGTTCTTTTCATTAGCAATATACAGGCCCATAGGCCTTTCTCCAGACAGAATGCAACTGCTTTTATCTTTTACACCAGAAACGGTCTTATGACTCTGTTAAGAGAACCGTGCCTCAATACACACTCTCTCACAGCTTTCCAAAATACACAGACACGAATTACAGATAAAACATTAAGAATGAATGATACATTTTGAATTTGGATATGTAAGAGCATCTTCCATCACCCATTCGGGGAATAAATACAGTATATATTAATAACACCGTTAGCACCGTATCATTGGCGCAAAACTGTTTTTACAAGTAAGACAGAACAAGATGTTGAAGTCCATTTCCAAATGAGAAACTCAAGCAGTACTTTAATCATGAGGATTCCGTTAATGTCTCTCCCTGGCATTTGCAATAGAAGCACTGAAGCCGAATACATTAAAAATGTACAAGACGTGCCCTGTAAGATATAGCTGGCAACAAAGAAGCCTTAAAAATACAGTTTTAATATCTATGCTAATGATAAAACCTTCCTCTACAGTGAAAAAGGAATGAACAAATGGTGGAAAACGAGGCGGTCATGAAAGTTTTGCCAGCCAGATCGACGGGGATCAACATATTGAACAGTTTTTCACAGCTACAATTAAAGTTTAGAATACATTATGAATTACGAATGATATGACTGATGGTTTCTCATGAATAATTGATAAGGCGATTATACATTCATAAAGCATGTCATCATATACTGAGAGTCATGTGACTGGGCTGCAACTCCCCTCAGAAACACGATTTATCAATCTGTGCCTTTGGCTATGATGAATATCTACCAGCATGCAAATCAGCAATCTGACACATTCTAAAGCATCATTTTTATGAGGTAAGCAGCGTGTTTAAATTGAACTAATTTGCATCGTGGTTATTTTTTTTAATGAGAAATAAAAAAAATCATGGAAGCAGTGAATGTACATTCCATCTGTTCAGCCCTAGTAAATTAACAATAATACTAGTAATAATAATTTTATTAAAACAAGTTCTACACAAAATTTCCTTATTCACATGACACAGAGTACTAATTTATTATTAGTCATTATAAGCATTATAGTACTTATAAGCATCAAATTAGTAAATATTAAAATCAATGACTGGGTTACTTAAAAAAAATAAATAAATAAAAGGAAAAAAAACAAACAAACAAACAAACAAACAAACAAACAAAAAGTTCAGACAGAGTGCTAATTCCCAAAAGTGACTGATGGGGTCATGCTAACCTTGAACTTTTAGCTCCTCCCAAGGTTTCTTCCTCAAGTACTTAAGTGTTCTTAATTAAGTTTCTGACACTGTTGCCTTTTGATTGCTTACAGCAGAGTTTGTAAGACAGCAATCTTTGCAAAGCGTCTTTGACACAATATTTTGAAAAGCTCTATACAAATCAATTAAACTAAACTGAATACATCTGAGGACTTTAGCCTTGGATATTTGTTCAAAGTGCAAGATCACCACTGAATGCATTATACAGCTCTGCATTTGCATTATGACTTGAACTGAAATGTGGTCTTTGTGGGCAGCTTCCCATTCTTTAGACCACTGCCTGAGGTTATATAAAGGTCCTGATATCTTCATGTTTCACAACATCTGGATATCTGGCAAATGAATACCTTCCATACACAAAGTCACTACTTACAATGTGATTACCATGGTACAAATAGACATTCTTAATCTATTCAAATCTTGTCTATAAAACAAACCATCTGTGTGAGTGCTTTACTAGCAAATCCTAAAGGTGCTTAACATCTCAAACCTCATGCCTGCTAAAATGGAGATGTAATACTGATTTATCACAGCATAATCTCAACCATATAAAAGCAGCACCTTGTCTTGCATAATATGTGTTAACACTCAAGTTAAGCGATTAACTTCACGTTAACAGTAAGTATGTGTCAGGGAAGATGCCCTGTGGTCTCTGAATGAGAAAAAGCATAATGTGTGATCAGATAATGTAATTCTTATTGCAAACCATTGAACAGGCTTGACTCAACTCATAAACATCACCCGCATATGATTAATAGCACTATAAGAGAAAGATCGGATGCTGCAGGAGACTTTACCAGCGGAAAGATTCATCTTAAAGAATAGATTAAAGAAAGCAAGGTGGAAAATAGCTGGCTCATTCTCGGTGGTTCGGCATTGGCTTTAACATATTTCTCCTTGAACAGATCTGAGGTTACTGTTTAAAGCAAACATATTGGAGGAACTTTAAAAGTTTAAAGCTGGACAGTGTAATTTCAGTGCCACCAGTGTCAACAAATGCAATTAAAAAAAATAAACAACCCTTGTCGATCATTGGTCAGGCCAAACAGATAGCCCCAACCCCAGGATCAGAGGGAGTTCAAATTGTGCCATTATGTCTATGTCTTCTCTAACACACTTGCTTATTCTAACCCCAGGCCCTAATTGTTGCCTATGTAACAATTATTAAGGAATTTTAGCTCTGGTCAAGCTTTTATTATGAATTTTAGCTGTAGGGAATTCAAATATTAAAATTAGGGTTGATTTGATATGATTAATTGATATTAATCAAAACGTCAGATTTATACTTCATTAACAATCGTCCCGCGATTTGTAATATCAGTATATCTGTAACGATTTAGTTTATCTTATTTAGGCCAACAAATAGAATAAACCAAATATTACTTTATGCAAATTTATGAGCATAGGCAACAAGATCTAAGCACATTGTTTGATCTGAAAAATTACACAGAAAACAGATTTCTTTTGATGAAAGAAACGGGAGTTTATTGCTATTCTATGGTACAATACTAACAAACACACATACACACATACAGGTACACACGTTCTGGCAAGAAGAAAACAATGTTAAGACAGTTAAATTCTAGCCCTTGTGGCTATTTCGTGAACTCCGTATAGGAAGTTACACCAGCAGAGAACTTTCTATCTTTGCTTTTAAAGATTTAACGCAACCCCAAGTTCAGGAAGAGATGGAAACGTGTTTAATTACGTGCTTTGAGTTGAGGTCCCAGCAGGTGGTTTCGTTTTCTTTCCTGGTTTGAGGGAAATCTCTGCGATGATTGGCTCGTGGCGTGACGTTCTGGGAATGCCCTTCATGAAAGGCTGTTTTCCTGGTGACGGAAAACGAGGCATGCTTTGCAAGTTCTCCTTAGAGTTCTTTAGTCAGCTTCAAGTTTTGAATGGTCTCTCTTCAGAAATTGACTAAGTATTGGTTCGAAGTTCTTCGCTCGACGGGTGATGTTAACATGGGAGTGAGCTTTTGGAGAGCCTCACTGAGACGGTGTTAGAGTTTCAAGCAGCGCGAGTGAGCAAGAGAGCCTAAGAGCTAACGCCAGAGTCCGTTTTTTAAGATGGGCTGAGACGCCAAGGCTTCCTCCAATGCAATGGTTCCTGTGGGCGGAGCCCCGCCCGCATGGGTCAGCTTTCCATGCATAAATTTATCTGCTTCGTGATCTTGTCCCATGAAGACAATATCCTGGCAGATTTCTATAAGTGTTATAATCATTCCTTATGATGCTAAAACTTAATTTTCATTCACACAAAATTGTTGCATTTATCATGACGATTAATATGAGACCAAACTTCAGCATATTTCACACACGTTAATAGCTTTCCTCTGTTAAGTTCCTTCAAAAGGGTTCAAATTAAAGATTAGAAATAACCCATCATGCATATGATCCTAAATTCTAAATAGTCACATCGAACATGTGAAACTAACAATAGCGATCGGAAAAATTAGACATCAAAAGATTATAAAATAATATTACAGATCCCAATAACATAGTTAAGCTTATAAACGACAACCTGAGTATAAAAATACAGCTTGAATATATATATATATATATATTGAATATATTGCTGTGACGGCAGCAGCTACTGCTGTGTAATTTTGTGAATAATTTTAAACCTTTGTGTACGTGCAGATATTCACGTTCTTTTCTGGAATGCAACAGAAGGGCAGACACAGGGGTTACAAGGTCCCTTTTCCCGGTTGGTCTGCTCAATTTCAAACCATAAAAATGTCTTTCTTTGTTGACTCACTCTGTTAAGTTCCTTCGCTAAGTGGTCACGTGATCTGAGTTGGAGATCCCGCAGGACTGATAAAAAAACAGATGCGATCCTGTTTAACATACGTTCCCGACTTTCTCCACAAATCTGTCCTTGTTTTATGGATCTCACGATGATAACCAGCGCATGACAGGATGCTGATCTAGACAATTGGGCGTCGTGTCGGTCAGTCGTTAATTTTATAATCACAACGTGGAAGACAGGCTCCGTCAATTCAAGGAATGTGTTGTCCTGTTAGGCTGGGTGTGTGTGACAGACTCTTTGGCTCTAAAGTTCTACACCTAGAAGGTCCATTTGTCCTCATTTTAAAAAAGAACATTTTTTTTTTTCCCTCTTTTGCAATGCTAAATCGATAGTTGTGATGGATGGGGGGAAAGCTGAGGCCTGTTTTACTGTCAAGTGATTTTGATTAATACACCGCCTTTGTCTACCTCCCCTCAAGTGGAAGCTATGGTTTTAATCCAAAACTAAAAATACTCTCAGCTCCTCTAGTTGTTACAGTCCAAAGATGCAAACTCATCAGGGGTTAAAAAAGTGGCAAAGATTAAAGGGATAGTTCAATTCAAAAATAAAAATTACCCCATGACTTGCTCACCCTCAAGTCATCCTAGGTGTATATGACTTTCTTTCAGACGAATGCAATTGTAGTTATATTAAAAAATGTCCTGGCTCTTCCAAGCTTTATAATGGCAGTGAATGGCGGTTGAGAAGCCCAAAAGATGCATCCATCCATCATAGAAAGTGCTCCACATGGCTCCGGGGGTTAATAAAGGCCTTATGAAGTGAAGCGATGCTGTTGTGTAAGAAAAATATCTAGATCTAAAACTTTATAAATCGTAATCTCTTGCGTCCGCTAACTGTCGTACGCACGTTCTTGAGAGACCGGTGTTCCAGCGGATGATGTAGGACGTAATCTACTCTTGGCTTATATCAAAATCCTTTGACATTTTTCTTTACAAATACTTTTGTACTTCTAATTCATGACTGGTGTTTTGTCGTCTCTTCTGCACTTCCACGTTCGTCAGTTTTCACCGGGGCTTACACCACATATGTCATATGCTGGAATGCCACTCTATTGTGAACGTGCACACAACAGTTACCGGAAGCTAGAGATTATGGTTTATAAAGTTTTAAATATAATATATATATATATATTTTTTTTACACAAATGCATTTTTATGATGGATGAATGCATTTTTTTGGGCTTCAAAATCTCGACCACCATTCACTGCCATTATAAAGTTTGGAAGAGCCAGGACATTTTTTAACTTCAATTGTATTTGTCTAAAAGAAGAAAGCCATATATACCTAGGATGGCTTGAAGGTGAGTAAATCATGGGGTAATATAGTGGTATTGATGATAAGATTGATATTATGTTTATACTACACATACTATAATATCATAAATAATCCAGCATCTTTTGATTGATACTCCAACACACTATAGTACTGTAGGTGGCGTTATTGCACCTTAATGATGATTGCCACCTGTCATAAACCAGAAAAAAAGCAGAAGATGACAATGTAGTGTGTAGCTACTACTGCCTACTACAAAACCATGATGACAGACATGACGACAGACAAAAGTCCATATGCTCAAAAAAAGTTTGCTTGCCAGTTTGGGAGTTTTTTTTTTTCTTTTTTTTGATTTTGTAAATAGAAAATGTGTTAGACACCCCAGTTCAAATTCTTTTGTGCGCTTTTGTATAGTTATGTTTACACACTCCATCTCTGTCTACCTACACTCATATTTCAGTGTGATTCATTGGCTAAAAAAAGAGAAAACACAAAATAAACAGAGCTAAAGATGAATCTGACTGATAGTATTGTTTTTTCTCCAGAATTTTTATAGGTCACAATAATATTGCAATTGTGAATTCTTTTGGCTATGTATTGAAAATCTGATATTGTATCAGCCCTAATCAATGTGACAAGCAAATGAGCGAAAAAAAGAGACTCCGTCTCCGCAAGAAGCATGTCCTCCATACATTGATCCGCCAGTGGATGAACAAACTTTGTTTGGACGTGATCCTTGATCTCCAGAACTGATTAGTTTTCTAGCACTGGACAATGCAACACAGAAAGAAAATTGTGGGGACACAACCTCCTGGTTGGGGGTAGAACAATATAAATAAACAAATTTGAACACAAACAGTCATGATAAATGCAGTTATTACTTTTTTCAATTAATGTGAAAGATGGCCTGTGACCCCTCATGACCAGAGAAAAGTGTAGTCTCACTAGCAAACCTCCGAAAGTTCTCCATTATTATAATTGCCATTTTGTTTATGCCCCTGTCTTGTGACATGCATGGCTAACCTCCAATTGATGCCGCTTCAGCCCACTCTGTCTACGTCTGATGAATGCTTTATTGCCGAGGAGTCACTTACTGACGCCGGTGAGCAAGATATACTGAGAGATACAATCAAGAAACACTGAAACATGACAATAGCAGCACTAAATCACTCCAAATGCTCTCGGCAGGAGCCAGCCAAGCTGAATTGTGAAAGCAACTGTGAAGGAAGTTTGGTGTGGCAAACCGCTCCTGTCCTGGAGTTTATTAGCTCTAGGAACCATAATGGAAACGTGACCCTTCTGCCCGGTAACACGATGACTCTTTGTGTGTTTCCAGGGAAACAGCAGGAACCAATTACTCTATCATAATCAGCCTCGACTTAGCCAAGCAAAGAAAGTGACCATGGTCGTACTGAAGCAAACAGAAGATTGTGTCATCATTCACTCAACTTCATTTCACCCTGTATTACTTTCTTCAAATATTGTGCTACTAATTACTGTATATATTGTGTTTTTTATTTTGTATTATTAAAACAATTATTATACTGTTTTTCTTTTTACATTATTATTATTATTGTGACAACCTTAGTCTTTATTCACCTGCACTATATTGAAAAGAATGGCCAAGATATTCTTCAAAAATTCATTATACAGTCATTTAAGCTTACATAGATGTGAGGTAGAGTAAATAATGACACTTTAATTTTTAGGTGAACTTTCCCTTTAAACCATTCACTGTTTGAACCCCTCTGATTTATCCCCCATATAAACAAGTTAATCATTAAAGGCATTTCTGTCATTGGGCTGACAGTCAAAGTGAACACGTCAGCATTATCTTTCTTTAGAATCAGCAATATCTCCATGTGGTGTACCATTTGGTAATGAATCAAGAGAATAAAAGTTTAAATGAATGAAAACAGCTGACAACGTACCAACACACCTTGGCAGAGGTGCGCTCCACATGCGCCGACCCCCTCCCAGGCAAATGATTTCTGGTGCTCCCTCCAGGCGGTAGCCCATATTGCAGAAGAAGGTAAGCGTATCTCCGATGCCAAAGCTGTAACCGTTACGGCGTCCAAAATGTGGCACTCCTGGATCCTCGCATGGCTCCAGGTTGTATTCTGGGGGAAACAGAATTTGAAAGATTACACATTAAAAGTAATATTTATTAGGGTTTGGGAATAAACATACTGAACATGAACATTTTGTCTTTTCTTGTTTAGATTTTAATTATACTTCTATTGTTTAAAAATTCTTTTTTATTTTGATTCTTTTTTTAAATGAATTACATTTTTCTCTTTTTAATATAAAAACTTAATTTATTTAATTCACTATTGGTAGTTTTATCATAAATCATTAGGGTTTTACAAAAATGTTCACACAATAGCTAGGAAAATAGCCTCATTCTGTAAATACCGTATAAACTGTAAGAGGACTAAACTGTGCCTGTTCTCAGGACATCCCTCACCTGAAAATGTGACGTTGAAACCTTCGTAGGAGATGGAGAAATCAGATACGAAGCGGAGCTGGGCCTTGAAGTTGCCATAGAGCCCCGCGTTGATGGGCGAAGGCAGTTCTGCGCCTGTGAGGCGGGCGAGCGGCTGAACAAAACTCCCGTTCTCAGTGATGAGCAGGTAGTCATGATGATCCTCCAGGTGGAAGGTGTTAAATGTGAACTGAACGCCTATTGGGGAAACAAGAGCAATGCACAAATGAACCAACTAATAATATAGTTCAAGTTTTTTGGTCAACCTCTGACATTCACTGTCTGGTAGAGCTTGGACAAGGAAGAAAAAACCTGACAAAAAAAGAAAAGAATAAAAGGAATGATCAAGCATTTAGGGTCAACTTCATTATATAAGGCAGAAGGGACTTGTGGGCCCCACTCAGGGAGCCTATTCATTAGACCCAGGAGAAGGAAGGCCCATTCATTAAAACTTTTTTCTCGGGCCCTGTGAATTTAAGCAACGGCCCTTGGCTGAGGTCACATACAACAAAGAAAATTTCGATACTGACCCTTTTTTTGCCTTTGTGTCAGAAAGTGAAAAGTGTATTTTTAGTTCCAACTGATCTGTCCACTAAATATAATGGCCTTCAAAATTGATATGCATTAGCAGCCATGGGAAATTAAAATTCAGAGGAACTTTCATTATTCTGAACTCAAAGGTTGTATAATGATATTTCAGAGTAGGGCATGGACAAGTACCTAAATCTGTATTCATGACCGTTTGTATCTACGGCTGGCTTTAGATAGACTATGTGATACACTCTTGAAGCTTGCTTTTCATCCACTTAACAATTTGTATATTATTCTTCAGCATTTGGTCTGTCAAAATGAATGCTTTTTTAAAAATCTTTGAATAAGTGGGCAACAAACAACAGGTAAGGTATATCAGTTGCTGCTTTACCTTTGCCATGGCTGACTTCCACAGTCCAGGTGCAGTTAAGGGAGCTGGGGTAGACCTCAGGGTATCCCGGGGACAGGATGGTGCCTCCCGGTCCTCGAACATCACCCCCGCAGAGTGCTAAAGGGCAGAGGGAGGAAGGTTACTTAAACAGACTTTTCACTTAAATTCAATGTATGCAAATGGAGCTATATAACCATAAAGGATTTCACTCTTCTATCAGCTCACAGACTGGGCTTATCAGTGAAAATGTCAAAGGTGAATTAACATTATCTTAGTTCCTTGTGACTGAAACTTATAAGCACTTGCATAATAACTATTGTTCAAAAGTTCGGGGTCAGTCATTTTTTTTTTTTACTTAAATTTTTGTTTTCCCCACAAGGATACATTTAAACAATCAAACAAGGTGACAGTAAAGACATTTACAATGTTATTTCTATTTCAAGCAAATACTGTTCATTGGTACTTTCTTTTCATCAGAGAATCCTGAAAAAAAAAAAAGTATTAATTTTCCACAAAAGCATTAACCAGCACAACTGTTTTCAGTTAGAATGATTTCTGGAAGATCATGTGACATTGAAAAGTAGAGTAATGGCTGCCGAAATTCAGCTTTGCCACCACAGGAAATAAACTGTATTTTGAAATATGTGACTCTGGATCACAAAATCAGTCTTAAGTCGCACGGGTATATTTGCAGAAATGACCAAAAATATACTGTATGGGTCAAAACTAACCAAAAAAACTAACTTTAGGCTAACCGAGACTTGTCATAGTGCTTGCATATTGTTACTCTTTTGTTGGTTTTGATTGCTTCTATTGTCCTCATTTGTAAGTTGCTTTGGATAAAAGCGTCTGCTAAATGGCTAAATGTAATGTAAATGTAAAACTATCGATTTTTCTTTTATGCTAAAAATCATTAGGATATTAAGTAAAGATTATGTTGTGTGAAGATATATTTCCTACCGTAAAATATATCAAAACTTAATTTTTGATTAGTAATATGCATGGCTAAGAATTTCATTTGGACAACTTTAATGTCAATTTTCTCAATATTTAGATTTTTTTGCACCCTCAGATTCCAGATTTTCAAATAGTTGTATCTCGGCCAAATATTGCCATATCCTAACAACCATACATCAATGAAAAGCTTATTTATTCAGCTTGTAGAAATCTCAATTTCAGAAAATTGACCCTTATGACTGGTTTTGTGGTCCAGGCTCACATATATTCATAGAGAAAAGTTATTTTAAATTATAATAACATTTCACAATATTACTGTTTTTACTATATATTTGGTCAATCTTTTTACAAACATTTAAAAAATTTGACCAACTCAAAACATTTGAACTGTAGAATATTTGTATCCATGACAATCCAGTAAGGTCCAAAAATCTGAGACCACTAACAGAAAAGCACTTTTCCACTTTAATACCATTCCATTTTTTCCATTACAAGTAACATTGTCAGGATTTGAGTGATAAAGCTGTTATTAAGCTGTAAATTTATCAAAATCTTAAAATAATTGTTTCCTTTTTCTTATATATAACTCCATTCAATTTACAGTTTACAACATGCCTTGCAATTCCATCCATCCATCCATCCATCCATCCATCAGTTTTCACACTTTTCCTATGTATTGTCACAGGGATGCTGGAGCTTTTATTTAAATAAGAAATATTTGTGTAAAATGGAGCTTAATAAAAGAAAAAAAAAAGGTTCTGCTTATATCAGAAGTATAAAGGAAAACAGTGTGACTTTTATACCAGCCTAAGCTATTTCTTGTAACAGGAAAACGCTCATATTGGTTGAAAATGTCACTTCTCTCTCACCTCATAAAATGCATGCTTGATCTATAACTGTACTCATACGCTTTTTTTTCTTAAACACCACATGGTGCTCAGTGGAGGAAGGATCTAGAGTATCAGACAGACCTCTGCTACCTGAGACAGTACAGGCAGGTGCATGTCTCTAATGTATGCTGCATTTAGAGCCTATGGAAGTGAGATGACTGTGCACAGTAAAAAGTGCCCCTAGATGTCTAATCTGGGGAGCGCATCATTTCCTATCAGCTGAAGCAGCCTTCACAGCAAATTGCCTCTCAGAGTCCTCCTCAGCGACGGGCTAATGGCCTTGCATTGAATCACATTGTTTCAGTTTAGCTGCCTTCGAGAAGGCAAAGCGAAAGAATGTAATCAAATAGCCAAAGGACAGGCAGCCTAAGGAGCTCTGACGGGGTAAGACATAGGTAACGTCTTTCATCCAGCATTGAGCAGAGGTTTCATTGCCAGCACAAGCCTGCTGTTTAGCGCTGTCTTGCTTCAGTAATACGGTCTATTAAGCCCTTTTTTTCACTGACTCTGAACCTATTTTATTCGAGATGTAAATCAACACATCACCTTTTTTCTTTACTGAACAGTTTCATTGATCAGTAGGCCACAAGGCTTAACAGCTTTTTTTTTTTTACTACGAATGTCTCAAGAGACCAACCGTCACAGGTGGGTAGTGGGTGGCTCCACCAGTGGTTCTTTTCACAGACCAATGGCTCTTCGTGGCTGAGACGGTAGCCTGAGTCGCAGCCAAAGGACACGGTGGAGCTGATGGAGAAGTCCTGACCGTAACGAAGACCGTTGACTGGAATCCCTGGATCCAGGCAGGAGTAGGCATCTACCGTTACGCCTAGGAATAGTGAGACAGATAAAGCTTAGAAAAAAATATTTTGAGAGTGTTTCAATTACTGTATTTACTGCCTGCTGGTGCTCTAAATGAACAAAAGTTGCTTTCAAATGGCAAGTTTTGAAACTGTGGAAAGTTTACTGTACACTTACTTTCATACAGGATCTTGAAACCACTGTTTGAGCGGCTGTTGTCAGTGGTGAAAAGCATATACAGGTGGTTGCTGCTGCTGAATAGGAACTGAGGCACCTGGGTGCCGTTGAATGAGCCAATTAGTGGAGAGAGAAGATTGGGCCCATCGTGGAGCTCCAGGAAATCACAATTCAACTCTGTCTGAAATCTGGTTGGAAAAACAGACAATAATTAAATGTCCTTGCCGGCAATGATACAACTTCTTCATATTTATTATACACTACTGTTGAAAACTTTGGGGTCGGTAAGATTTAAATGTTTTTGAAAAAAGGTCTCGTATGCTCACCAAGGCTTGATTTATTTGATCAACAAAAATACAGTAATATTGCATAACATTAGTACAAATTAAAACACCTGTTTTTTTATTGGAATATATTTTAAAATGTAATTTACACCTGTGATGGCAAAGCAGCTGTTACTCAAGTCTTCAGTGTTACATGATTGTTCAGAAATCATTCTAATATCAAGACCATTAATTATCAATGCTAAAACATAGTAAAATGTTGCACAGTTTAATATTTTTGTGGAAACAGTGATCCTTTTTTTTCAGGATTTTTGATGAATAGAAAGTTGGTAAGAACAGCATTTGTTTTGAAATAGAAATATATTCTTTTAATCAATTTAGTGCATCCTTGCTAAATAAAAACTTACTGACCCTAAACCTTTTAATGGTAGTGTATTTGCAATATACAGATTTCTTTGTTGTAACCATTTAATTATATAGATGTACAAAAGCAACAATATCTATTCAAGTTAAAAAAGAAGCATACTTCTCAAATGTGATCTTGATGGAGCGTCCCGGTTCAGCCTCTATAACCCACTCACAGTTGAGCGAATCTTTGTAGTAACCGGGCCACCCAGGAGACAAAATAACTCCACTAGGAGCTGAGAAGTGGCCTCCACAGGGAGCTGTACAAAGAACAGAGGGTTAGCGGAGATGAATTTTAGTTGACTCACATAAAGCCACTGTTTTTGTTTTTTATTTTAACTATAATCACATATATCTGTACTTGAGACAGACGAACAGTTGACTGTACATTATACCTCACTTTACATGTTTACAATCCCACAAAACCTACAGTAAGGTGTTAAAACTGCTGGTGGGTGACACTGTTAGTCTGTCATTCTACTCCTCTGACCATATGAATAGTGTTACTGCATAATTAGAAACACGCTGAGCGAAATTCGAGGGATTGACAAGGATTTTAATGACAGATGACAGGCTGCTCACCACCACATGCCCTCCGGTTTACATGCCCTATTAACCCCCGTCTCTGTGACCCACAGGTGACTGTCTATTCCATTTAGAGTCACACACAAAACTAGGCACAACTGTCCACTTATTGGGGACTCCTGTCTACTTCTAGTGGTAACTGGCCTTAATAAATACCTTCACACTTTGGGATGGGGCCGCTCCACATCACTCACCACCAGCTCATTGGCAGTGATGGTTTCTGCTCCCTGTGTCTTAATGAAGCCATCCTCGCAGATGATCGAGATGGAGCTGCCTAGCTGGAAACTGTCACCGAAACGTCTGGCGTTCAGGGGGACTCCTGGATCCGGACACTCATTATGGCCAAATGCTGTAAGAATGAATGACATGAGATAGTAATCTTGAATTGGAAGTGTCATGAACAGGCTTTCGCCATAGATTTTCTGGGTAGTCAAAGTATTTTTGACACCACAATGTCACTACCAAAAAAAATCACTTTAACAAGTGGATGAGTTAAAAACGAGGTTGTTGGAAAGTTGAGAAGTTTGAAAGACACTCCATCTCAGGTGGTGCACTTCAATTTACCCTGCACTCAAAGAATGAGGATTTGTGGTACTTTACAGGGCAGGTTTCCACTCAAGGCTTTGTTTATTAGTCTTAGTGTTATTGACCTTCCAGCTGTTTTTATCATAACTCCATGAAGCATATAGGGAGGCCCAAGGCGACTGGCCAAGAAAGCTGCTGTCCCCACAACACCCTGAGTGCCTGATGGATGTCTAGTGACAGGAAAGGCCTACAAGAAGGACATGACGTTTGTCAGAATGAATACAGATTTAACGTGCTCCATCAGGGCACTGACAGCTCTTAACAGACAACAGTTAGGTGTCAGTCTGTTAAAGAACTTGATATTAGCGTTCAGCCTTAACAACTACTGTAGCAACCTAATATGCATGCAAACTGATGTCTGCTTTAAAGACTTTGATGGATTATCGTGACATTTCACATCTCCTTTAAGAAGGACCATCAAGAAGTCATTGTGTAGATTAAAGTCATGTATGTGCTAATGAGGGGCGGAGGGGAGATTCGGTGCGCTGGCAGAAAAACGAAGTGGCGTATTTGCATTTGAAATGCCTGGAAGTTGCCATAAACAGACACTCTTTGATTTTTGTTTGTTTTACGTATCACAAATTCAATTAATTTATATTTTACAGAACATTATTTCTTTCTCTCAACAAAATTATTTCTTTCTCGTCAAAAAAATTATTGAAGATGCTTATTAACAAAGTTTATTTTAATTGTTTTATTAATGATAATGAAAATGGGATGAAAAATGTGAATTATAATGATAATTAATTTTAATCTAAACATACTTTTGATAAAAATATATGCATTTACATATACTGTTCAATATATATTTAATTTAATAATACTATATAATTTAATTATATATTTAAATATATTTCAATTATATATTTAAATATACTGTTGGTGATTTAGATATAAATATTAACATGAATATAAATATAAAGGACATTTTTTTTATCAAAGAAGTACTGTACTGAAATTTGACTAATTATTGTAAGCAGCTGACTGCTTACAATATTTAGACTAAATATAAGAGACATTTTATAAAAATAATTGAGAAAGTATGAAGGATATTTTCATCAAAAGACAAACTATAATAGTACTGTAAAAGAAGGTAAAAAAAGGTTAAAAACTGCTCTCAATATGCTAAATTATAGCTGTAAAAACATATTATTCAAAGATAAGTTTATCTAAATAACCATTACCAAGAAAAAAGAAACAGTAACTGCTATCAGTACACTTCGATGCACAACACATGCTTAAAACAAACATTGTCTCATGCAGAATTCATGCTTCATATATACTTAACAAATGCCCCATGCAGACATAATGCAGATTAGAAACCCATCCAAAGGTGGTACACGCACTGGTGTAGGTAATGTTGAAGCCTCTGCCCGACATGGAGTGGTCAGCCTGGAACTCCAGCCGGAGAATGTTGTTGTTGCTGGTGAGGTGGGACGGCACCTCGGCCCCAGTGAAACGGCCAAGCACAGACGAGTCAAGCATCTCTCCATCCTTCACGGTCAGGATGTCGTATGGAGCCTCTAGGTCAAAGTCATTGAAGGCCAAGTGGATACGGCTGCCGGGCTCTGATAGGATCAGCCACACACAGTTAAGGTTGTTCCCATAGCCCTCTGGGTAATCCGGAGAGAGGACTGTGCCCATGGGTGCAGTGAAGTTTGAAAGACAGGGAACTGAAAGAATAAAACAGAATAGCAACTAATTTTTAACTAAAGATTTATGTAACTATTCTCATAATGACAGAGAAAAAAAAAACACCCCGACAGCCAGAAACATATAAAAACATGCCACATCATACATCAGTGTAATAATACAGCACTTAGCCATGTGTATGCGTTTAATATGCCATATGGAGACTGCCACTCTGCTGTTGATTAGGTTCTGCACTTTCTGACAAACTGTGTTCATGACATAGATGGACTTCAGGCTATAAATAGAGCTGATTTGTTCAATCTTCCAATTAGACAGGGAGAAATTTCAGCTATGCATTTTTTTAAGCAAAGAGCCTACAGGTGAAGTATCAAAATATAGCAGATGTCACTGCAGCTGAAGTCGTCTCCAGGTTGGCTGTATTTATAAGCCAATTATTTCAGCTGCCTCAGAGATCTCTGCATTCATTTTGAAGAAAAGGCAAAGACAAGAAAGTTAATAAATGGAAATTCTTATGGACCATGAAAAATTTGATGAAAAAAA
>JAFVLL020039948.1:0-27262 GCA_021397915.2 Tor tambroides | reverse complement strand
TTTTTAATCTAATTATAAAGGGACATTTTTTTACAGTATTTGTGCGTGCTATTTTTTACAGTATTTGTGCGTGCATGTATTTTTATGCTTATTGAAGTATCACAATGTTACCAACATGTTAAAGCCAAACTCAGTTGAAATCATTTGTAAGTCAAGTCTTCAGTGTAGTTATCTCATAAACCCTCTCACACAAGTCCTCATCAACGCGGCATAAATAGTTTGATGATGTTATTGTTCCATCTCTTCAATTTCTTTAGTGTTGCCAACTTGTAGAGCAACTTGTTTACACACACACACAGACACACACAAAATTATTCAAGGCACATATGCGAGCTAAGCATACAGAATTTGCGTGGTTAGACAAATCTGGCTTTGCGCATACTTTGCTGATGCATAAAACTGAAGTATACTTTGGGCTTTAGAAGGCAGCTGTCTATGTAGGCCGCATACAGTACAGCAAGGCGGCTTGCTAGGTTTTGGAACAGAGCGTGTAAGTGTGTTGCTGCAGTCATGCAGATCATTTCTAAATTTGTAAGCCCACACACAGCTGAGGGGCTGTTAACGTAGGTTTACAGATATCCTCAGTATGACCTTTCTCAAGGCAAGACCTCTGTGATGGATTGCTTCTGAAACCTTTGACCTCTGTGGTATAATGTCTGGCCATAGGCATCTGTCTGAAGGTATCTGGTGGTACACATTCATTTCTTCACTCACAGGGTGGTGCTGTGCCACAGAGCTTTAAAAAAAAAAACTTATGGAATGATTTTTGCTTGTAGACTTTTCAAGTTCACAAAACTTTCTTCTGCAGAGTCAGGCACTGTAAATGTTGACAACACTTTAAATAATCGTTTATAATGGGCTGATTTGGAGAACAAAGAGTGCACATCATGTTTTACATTGCACTTACCTTAAAATATTAAACACCAATTAACATACACAACTTTTCTCCTGCAAGCCAACGATGAATTTTACGACTGTTGTTTGATATTTTCTATGGCTTACGTTGTCCCAGTGGAGCGTGATGCACACGCTATAGGTTTACTATGGCCTTTGGCAACTTTGGCTAATGTGGGTTTTTGAATGGTACTTTTACGAGGAATATCAGTGAATGATTTAAAGTGTTACTTTCAGTTCTGACAGTAATATTTAGCCATCATTAAATCCTCATAAAAAGCAGCGAATGCCAGCAGGCCAGATGGTGCCTGTGATTTTATGAATATCTTTTATAGTACCTTAGACAAGGAGGTTGTGGAGCCAGGGGAGGGCAAGAGAAAGGATGCGAGGAAGTAAGAGACTGTGCTCGTTCTTAGTGAATTCCCTCCCACAGTGTTTCATACTTCTGTAACAGTAGACTAGCAACTATCACTTCCACCTGGCGCTGCTCTACTGCAGTATGTTTGCACAGAATTTTGCAGCTCAAGTAGTAGCAACGGCTTGTGGACTCATTGGACCTTGCTGGTTCTGTTCTGGTCTTAGGGAGTAGTCATTTTTGGCTTGAGTCTGGGTTGGCTTTGTGCGCTCAAGCCACTTTGTCTGATTGCACAAGTTCGCTTGGACAGCCTTGACTGGCTTTACACGTACTGGTCTGTCCACATATCCATCACTACCACTAAAGCACTGGCCTAAAATCCGCTCCACTCACTTAATTCATTAAAGTAGCAAATTAGGCCAGTTTTAAATCACCAGCAGGCTTTCTGGAAATGCTTCTGGAATTGCTCATAACTGTTGGTCTTCTGTTCTTCTCAATGAGGATACAGAGGGCAGCCGTTCCAACCTGCTGCAGTGTTATGAAACACACTGAAGTGATGAACAAACTCTTTTCTTGACTTTATACCTTGTAAAGTGCTGTTTGTATTTAAATTACTGTTTATTGGACTGATTATGTTTGCATTGAGTGCAGTGATTGTGTTTTTTTTTAGAATTGCACTACTTTGCAAACCTGCTTTTTACTGCAGCTGGTACTTTTCTAAATTCTTTATTTATTTAAGTTTGAAATGACTTGGAAAACCTGCGGAAACCAATTACTTAACTTTGCAAGCAAAGTAGTTCATCACAGTTGTGTTGTAGCTTACTCATGTGTTTTAGTTGACCATAAAACTTGAAGGAATTTTATTAAATTAATATTATTAAACAAATACAAACCAATTTCCTCATTTTTTTCACGTCAGTGTAAAACCTGTAACAGATAACATATTGCTGGGGCAACACTAAGCCATTTATTTGTTGCAAAAAATGTATTTGTTCCGTAAAATTTAAACATAAAAAAAAAACATAAGTAAGAACTTTAAGTTTTTATTACTTTTGAAGTGTGTTGTCAAAACAAAAACTTTTATAAAGAGTAAAACTGTAATAAAATAGTGCATATGATGCCAACCCAGGAAATCAAATTCAAAGTCTTCTGTCCCTAAGGCTGTATAGAAGCACTTTTGTCATCTTCAAATTTAAGATTTGGCTGGCCAAACCATAAATATATCACTGGCTACATTTACACCTGGCACTTTTTACTGTTTTTACTGATCAGATAGCTTTCTGATTTGTTAAAACAGTTGCACATAAATGTATCTCCACAAAACATAAGTGCGTAAGTGCGATCTTCAGTTCCTGCGCTATATGTAAATTTAACAAAGTTCACGTCAACGAAAGCACCAGACGTGCTACATTTTATTCATAATCAGCTAATTTCAAGATCAAAGACCCCAACAGGTGGCATCAGCACTGGAAAGATAAGTTAGTGTTACTACTTTTAATGAAAAGGATTGTATGTTGAGTGTTTGCGACTTAGTTTCAAGCAGTTATCTGGCTATGATGTCTTAACACGCTCTCACGTGTTATTTTAACATTTTGGGAGGAGTAAAATTTACATATGTGGTTTCAACAACCAAATCCATTTACAATTATACAGTTTCATCTGGAATTGAAATCTGTCCCGAAAGTGTTTTGGAAGGCATTTATACCTGGTCTTTTCACAATCGGATAGCTGTCCAATCAGAGTAAACACATGAAGTGACCAGATGTAAACAGGCCCTCTGTGATCAAGTGAAATGCCATACATTAAAGAGCTGTAAATAAGTTTGTTCTAGCTAACTTCTTTGAAAACAAAAAAATTCAGAACATCATCTCCTCTTCTGTTTTTTTTTTTTTATACTATCGTTTCTATTGCTGTGAACCCAGTGAAAGCCATACTTAGTCTTAGGACGTTGGTCACAACTGTTTAGTTTTCAGTTTTTCAGCATTAATTAAGTCATATTCTGACATCCTCATTAATAAACAAGACTGAAATGTTGTCGAGTAATTGTGCTAATGTCTGAAATGTTGTCTATGTAAATTTTCAGGCTGACTTTGTCACATAGCCTATCCAAAATAACTTTTCATTTTGGTTACTTCTCGATTTGCATATTTTCCTCAACAGTATTAAGTGAAGATTAATGCTTGCCAAATAATAGTATGTGAGCCATAGAACAAGATTTTTACTCTTTTTCCTTTTCATTTTTCATAAATTAGCTACATGCATGACACGTAAACAAAAACAGTATATGATAAGATGGTCTGTACCAAGTTGTAGCATAGTGTCTAACTAGAGCGCATACAGTACACACTATAAAGTATGCAGTATGTACTTTCCCAGAATGCGAATTGGGCCTTAATTTCCCCTTCTTTCGTTTGCATTAATGAGCTTTTTAATGTTACTTAATTCCCACCTGTGGCAAGTTCCCTGTCCTGTCCTCAACCCTCACCTCTTTTTGCTCAAGAGCACACTCCATCTCTCCATTAATTTCTCTTTCTTTCTTTTTATTTTTACTCTGACTGAACTTTTGAGGAGAGAGAAGGGGCATTATTAGATCTTTTTATGCAGTTTTTTCTCGCAATGAGGGACTGAATTCAGGATGACACAGAAAACAGTTTTCATTTGCGTACCCTCTTGCCATGTCTTCCCCCACTCTCGTACTTCTAATTAGATTCAGGGAAAATGAACCCTAATTAAAATTGTAGCGCTCTGGCTGAGAGGCGTTGTGAAGCTGTGTTTTTTTCTGCACAGACCTTTTGTTTTAATACAACCAGCAGAGTAGGTAGCAGATTGCCTCGGCACAAAAACATATTTTATTAAGCTTGCAATTAAAACGGGTTTGATTTCCTTCCTACTGCATCTCCTGTTCTCTACCTCTGCTCTATCTGTTCCTGTCATCCAGTGTTTCTTCGCTCTGTTTCTTTGTCTCCTGTACTTTAGCAATGGGAGTTGAGCCAATATCCTGTGAGGAAATGAAATCTAGGCAGAGCCAACGATGACTATCAGGAACCATTTTACCATTTGAGAGAATATTGAGTGTCACCTTTAGATCTGTAGAAATTTGGACCAGATTTATTGAAGTAATGAATTATTTCAGCCAGAATACTGTGGGGTAGTGTAAAATGTTTGACCATACTGTGATGAACGAAGACAGTGGCTGTGTCCAAAAGCATTTATGCATGAAGGTACCTCCCAAAACTGATTTCGGACAAACCTCTAAAACAGCATAATAATTTAGTGATCTGCAACATTTTTTTTTTTTTTTTTTTGCTAGAAATGACATCAAAAATGGAAAACGTTGGTCAAAACATACATTTACACTCAAACTGCCCACCAACCACAACTTTCAAATGCCATCTTTATTTCTTAGCTCAACTGTCACGGAATTGAACAAGCAGGATAGTGCAGTATCATAGACAGTGAAGAATACAGTACATCTATGCTGCATTCAAAAATCAATCCGATGAATGTATCCCAGGAGACCGGATGTGACATGATCATTGGATTCAGACTGCCTTGCAGTTCATTGCAGTGCATACATTCCCTGGGACATTTCGGAAACATACGTTTTTTTTTGCTAATTCTTTGTGATGAACACAAATTAAGATATTTTTGATGAAATCGGAGAGATTTCTGATTCTCCACAACAGAAACAGAGGTACCATGTTCAAGGTCCAGAAAAGTAGTAAGGACATTGTTAAAATCAGTGGTTCAACCTTGATTTTAAAGCTACCGGCTTGGCCTTTGAAGCTTTTGGCCTTGAACGTGGTAGCTGCGTTGCCGTCTATGCAGGGTCAGAGAGCTCTCGGATTTCATCAAAAACATCTTAATTTGTGTTCCGAAGATGAACGAAGGTCTTATGGGTTTGGAACGACATGAGGATGACTAATTAATGACAGAATTTTCATTTTTTGGGTGAACTATCACTTTAAAGCTACATCAGTTGATGGGAATAGAGTGGTATTTTAATTCACTTTGCATTCAGACAGTGATTGCTTCCACAGCGATTTAAAAGACTGCATTGATGTCAAGGTGTATGATACGGTTAAATGTCAGATTGTTTCCATCATGTTACTACTGATTAATCCACATATGGCAAACAATGAGAAAGAAAGCACAGTTATATTGAACAAAGTCTTCCTGACATTCTAGGACAATGTTTTCTTTATCAAATCAGGTCCATTCATGTCATGTCCAGTGTCCATTAACTTCTGCTGTAAAACCACCATGTCACAGACTGTCGCAAGAGGTCAGAGATTAGCTAAATCCTCTTTGCTTGGCCATTTGGTCTGTTTTCTTAGGTGAAATTTTGTGTGTATGCTTGTGTGATCTTAGTTAAACTGCAGCTCGATCAGTACTGCACTCAAGAGAGCTGTTTGCAACCTGGCCATACTTTCTCTGCTCCCTGTTTGCCTGAGAACTCTGAGGGGTAAATGCCAAATTTACATAGTAATACTGTGGCAATCTGTGTTGACTAAGAAAGTGTGTGATGGCTTTTGAAACTCTATAGCATTAAATTGTAAGGACATATATAATGTTACCAAAGATTTCTATTTCAAATAAATCAAATGAATCCTGAAAAAATGTATCATGGTTTCCAAATAAATAATAAGCAGCACAACTTTTTTCAACATGAATAATAAAGTTACATGAGCACTGATTTACAGTGATTTCTGGCTGCTGGAAATTCAGCTCTCCCGTCACAAGAGTAAATTACATTAATATATATATATATTAGGGGTGTAACAGTTCACAAATTCACGGTTCAGTTTGATATGACACAGTGGTGTCATGGTTCGGTACTTTTTCGAAACAGGGTGGGGGTGGGGATATTTGCTTTCGTTGCAATGTTGGAAATATTTCTGTTTTAAATCATGAAGGCGAGCCAATGGATATTACATAAGCAACGTGCAAACTTTGCACAAGAGTTGTGCTGGTGAACATCTTAATCTCAGTCGATTCACTATGCAGAAAGTGAAAATAAAAACGGAATGATGGAGTAATGACGGAGCTTTCGGCATCTGATGCCGCTTATTCTCTCAGAGATGACAAGAGACTAATCTACTTCAACATATGCTGATAATAGTACATAGCTAACTGTTTTATTTTTTTCCCCCTAATATTTCTCTTGTGGCCTGTACATAGTGAAAAAAAAGAAGAAGAAACGTATTTTGTGTTAAACAGATTGTTTTTGAAAGTCGGTGCTTGAAATAGGCTAATTTTTATTGATGACTGCAGTGCTAATATTTTAATTATAGGCCTATAATTAATTGTATAATAGATCTGTTTTAAAAGACCTTTTTAAAAACATTATAATTTAGGAGTAAATAGCCTTATCTTTTGTTATCCTCGCAGTGCGTTAGTTATGCGGTAACATTGCGGGGCAAATTAATTGTAATGTTAATTTAATAATAAACTTTAATAATAAAAGTAACTTCATAATAATAATAGGCCTAATAAAAATAAGAATGTAACAGGCCTACATTAATTGGAAATGCCAAATCCTCTTAATATTGCCAATAACTGATGTTTTTGGCAATATCTCTGGCTATCGTCTATACAAGATCATCGTCTTTCGATGCACCCCAGCAAGGGGAGGTTATCGCGGGGCCTTTCACAGCGTGTCCCCTGCGTGCCCATCCAGTAGACAGCACATTGCCCGTTTCGTCATTTGGGCTGCCTTGTTGAGCGCAGTGGCACTGAGAACATTATTTCACACACTTTATGCTCTTTTATTTTCCAAATGTAATAGGATTAGTTTAACGAATCGTTCAGTTTGTAATGCGTATCGACCCGAAAGCCTCGTACCGAACAGTTCGATATGAATACATGTATCGTTACACCCCAAATATATATATATATATATATATATATATTAGTGTTGTCAAATGATTAATCGCGATTAATCGCATCCAAAATAAAAGTTTTTGTTTACATAATATATGTATTTGTACTGTGTATATTTATTATATATATACAAATACACACACATACAGGATATATTTTGAAAATATTTACATGTATATACATTTATATATTTATATTCTTATATTTTATATTATAAATACATTTATTTAATATATAAACATAACATATTTTTCTTAAATATATACATGCATGTGTTTTTATTTATATATACATAATAAATATACACAGTATACCCATATATATTATGTAAACAAGAACTTTTATTTTGGATGCGATTAATCGCGATTAATCGTTTGACAGCACTAATATATATATATATATATACAGTATCTCACAAAAGTGAGTACACCCCTCACATTTCGGCAATCATTTTAGTATATCTTTTCAAGGGACAATTCTATAGAAATGAAACTTGGATATATTTTAGAGTAGTCAATGTGCAACTTGTATAGCAGTACAGATTTTCTGTCCTCTGAAAATAATTCAACATACAGCCATTATTGTCAAAAAAGCTGGCAACAAAAGTGAGTAGACACTATACATCGTTTAACCATGCAAAGCCACATGTCCTATTCATCATGTTCATGTTTTTGTCTACTTGACAGGACTATACAAATTTGTGTATCTTGTTTTAGAGCAGTTAAAATTTGGTGCTCTGAGTACAATTCTCTCATACTGACCACTGGATGTTCAACATGGCACCTCATGGCAAAGAACTCTCTGAGGATTTAAGAATTAGAATTGTTGCTCTCCACAAAGATGGCCTAGGCTATAAGAAGTTCGGTAACACCCTGAAACCGAGTTACAGTACAGTGGCCAGTGACATACAGAGGTTTTCCAAGACGGGTTTCACTCGGAACAGGCCTCGCAAGGGTCGATCAAAGAAGTTGAGCCCTTGTGCTGTGCGTCAGGTGCAGAAGCTGGCTTCAAAAAACAGACGCATGAGTGCTGCCAGCATTGATTTAGAGGTTGCAGAAGTGGAAGGTCAGCTTGTCAGTGCTCAGGCCATACGCCGCACACTGCAACAAGTCAGTTTGCGTGGCCGTCGTCCCAGAAGGAAGCCTCTTCTGAAGCTGGCTCACAAAAAACCTGCAAACAGTTTGCTGAAGACAACCTGGCCATGAGTAGGGCTGGGTATCGTTCAAAAATTTTCGATATCGATACCGATACCGATACCTTGAGTTCGATACCGGCTCCTGAACGATACTTTTCGATACCAATTTTATAAAAATCAGTTTTAACAAGATTACATTATTCCAAAACTTTGCTTTTATTTTTTTCAGCTTGTTGTCATTATGGAGGAGTGGAAGAGGATGCCAGCAACAACCTGTGCAGCTCTGGTGAATTCCATGCCCAGGAGGATTAAGGCAGTGCTAGATAACAGTGGTGCCCCTACAAAATATTGACACTTTGGACACAGTTTTGACGTGTTCACTTAGGGTGTACTCATTTTTGTTGCCAGTTATTTGGACAATAATGGCTATATGTTGAGTTATATTTAGAGGACAGTAAATTTGTACTTCTATACAAGCTGCACATTGACTACTCTAAAATATATCCAAGTTTCATTTGTGTAGTATTGTCCCTTGAGAAGATATACCACAATTTTTGCAGAAATGTGAGGGGTGTGCTCACTTTTGTGAGATACTGTATATATATATATATATATATATATTGAAGGGGTGGTTGATTGCGACTTCACTTTTTAACATTAGTTAGTGTGTAATGTTGCTGTTTGAGCATAAACAATATCTGCAAAGTTACGACGCTGAAAGTTCAGTGCAAACAGAGATATCGTCTTTTAAAATTATGGCAGTTTAATGCCTACAAAAATGGCTCGTAGGGACTACAATGAGTTACTTCCAGGGTTTGTGATGTCACAACCCCAGATAAACCCCGCCCCCAGGAACATGCAGCAAAGGGGCCGAGGCCATGCTGCGCTGCTTTAGAGAAGAGGAAGAGAAAACTAGGGGTGCACGTAAAAATTTATTCATATATGAATTGCAATTCTGTCTTCTAACGATTCTAATGGATTCACAAGTTTCAAAATCAATGTTCTAAAGCAGTGGTTCTCAATCCTGTTCCTCGTGTCACCCTGCTCTGCACATACTCTGCATCTCTCTCTCTCTCTCTCGCTCTCATTCAGATCATCAGCTCAGCTGCAACAATGAACTGTTCCATTTATACATTTATTTTCACATAGCTATGAGAAGCGTTATACATGGACGCTCGTGCGGTTGCCTTACTGTATTAAAACTTCAATCAGGATAAAACCGTATATTAAAAGCTAACAGAAGCAGAAGCATTTACAAATAACAGCATATCTAAAAGTATGAGACAACAACAAACAAAAAACATACCGTTAAGAGCCGTGCTTGAACAGTAATATTCTCTGGGTCTCAATTGGGCTCAAATTGACGACGCCATTGTTTACAATACAAACGGAGCCCATGACGCTGCGGGATGTTTAGAGGCGGTTTAGCCAATCACAAAACACTGGACCAGCTAACCAATCTGAGCCAATTGCGTATTTCTGAGGGAGGGTCTTCATAAAACCAGGAAAAAATGTGAAAAAATGCGTTTTTTTAAAAACGAAGCATTAACACGTTAACACTGCACCCCATAAACACAGTCAATCCTAGACAAAAAACAGTCAACCACCCCTTTAATAATAACATGATTTTAAATTGTAATATTATTTTGCATTAATATTATATTAATAATATTTTTTACAGTAGTTTTGGACAGTAGTTTTTGTGTTTATATTTCTTTTGTATTGTAGTGTCAGACTAAAATTTGGGTGAAAAGTGAGTGCTTTATGATGATCTTTTGACATCAGCAGCTCTGAATGTCTAAGACAAGGTCTTCAGTATTCAGTGGTTTATTTTTCTCGTTTGCAGCCATAAAGGCATCTTTGTTCACTATCACTAGACAGAACTGCAGTATGTTGTTGTGTTGGGGTATCTCTTTGATGCAGTGCTGTGCTTGAGAGCATGTAATGTGTGGTGTTAATCTCTGATGCTGTCATTAGTGGTGCTATAGGGAGGCTGTGAGATGTTAGATGTGACAGTTGTTTCTCTCTCTATTTCTCGCTCTTTCTTGTGATCTGTATGTTGCTGTTTTCTTATATAAGAATCATGCTACAAAACATCTGTGCACAAGGGTGTGTTAACAGTGTGTATGTATATATTGTATGTTTTCTTGGCACAGCTGTCTGCATATGTATTGTGTGTATGCACGTTAATGCATTTACTAGCAGGAAAGCCTGTAGAATGTAAAGAGAGTCTTTGGTTTCCTCTCCTTGTTGATTAACTGACCATGAGCACAGCTAATGACTGAATTAAAGAGCGTGTAATGAGCCAAGAGTGTGTCCGATCTGGCAGCCTGGGAATAACATAGGCCAGAGAGCTCAAGTAACCTGGACAGACATGTACATCTCAAAACCGAGAGATGTCTCTGTCAGTAAAAAGTTTAGTTTACATAGAGTATGGAGTACACTGCTGTTTTCACTCCTGATGAGTAAAATATGTCTGCACTGATATTAATATTCTGGCTGATATTTATAAACTACATTGTTAAAAAAAGTTTAGGCAGTCACAACATTATAATGTACAGTATGAAATTGTAATTTTATGTTGTTATTAATTTCTCGTGTTTTTTAGAGATTGTGTGTTGTTAGATGATGGCAAAGCAAAGATAATCTGTTCGAAACATTTTTAAAAATATATAAATATATAAAATATAAATATTTTTTTTTCAGCAAGGATGCATTAAATTGATAAAAAGTGACAGTAAAACATTTACAACGTTACAAAAATATATTTAAAATATATAATTTGAACTTTCTATTCATCAAACAATCCTGAAATTATATATTTAATTATATAAATCCTGAATAAATCCAAGCACCCCTATAGATTTAAGTTTCACTCTCCATGATCCATGACTGACAGAGGAGCATGTTGGCAGCAGAGATTTAAAACTTTAACAAGACTCGAACTGACACAGGACTGAAAGACTGGATTTTTTCGATCAGGTAGGGTACAAGTGATTTCAAAACATTTCAGCCTTTTTATATATATCGTGTATTATTTATCTCATACAAGATGCATTTGGTTGAGTTACGCTGTCATGTTTCTGCACATTGTTGTGAATTCTTAGGGTTTCCCTGATGTTTAATGTTAACTATCTTTTAATCAAAACATAAAACATTTATCCCGTTTGTATCTGCAAGGGGTTCTTTACACATTTTCCCTGTGTATTAACATCAGTAATTATGACTGTCGAACGTCTGACTTGACTCTTGGTAATGTATTTTGCCCCCGCCCTCAAACATATGATTCGACTATCAGTCGACTAACGGCAAGATTCGAAAATTCCGATTTGACTATGTAAATCCTTAGTTGGGGATTAAGGACTATATATATACAGTGGGGGGAAGACAATATTTGATCCCCTGCTGATTTTGTAAGTTTGCCCACTTAAAAAAAAAGGTTTATCATGTTTATGGTAGGTTTATTTTAACTGATAGAGACATAATATCTAACAAAAAATCCAGAAAAAAGCAGCATACAAATGTTAAAAAAAGATTTACATTTTAGTTAGTCAAATAAGTATTTGATCCCCTTACAACCAGCAGGAATTTTGGCTCCCACAGATTGGTTATGTGCACATGTGGAACACAGATTAGTCCTGTCACTCCAGACCAAACACCAATGACTTGTACATACACTATATAGACAAAAGTATTGGGACACCCCTTCTTTAGAACAGAAAAATGCACTTCCAAATCTGTGGCAACAACGATGGGAACATAATTCACGTATTTAAAAATTGTATTTCCATCTCTGTTGCAACAGTTTTGGAAGTGTCTAAAATGACTGTACCCGTATGTACAAGTCATTGGTGTTTGGTGATGAGTTTTTTGCTCAAGATCTGCATTTACAGTCACACCTGAGGTGTTAAACTGAGATTAGGACTTGGTTTTATGCAGACCAGCCAAGTTCTTCCACACTGACTGAATCAATCATTTTCTTTTTGAACCTTGCCTTATACACAGAGGCATTGTCATGCTAGAATAGAAAAGGGTCCTGTCCAAACTTTTGCTATAAACTTAGAAGCACACAATTTCCTAGAATATCATTATATGCTTAAACATTAAGATTTATACTCATGGAAATGACTAAAGTAGTCAAACCTGTTCATTAGAAGGGGGCGACCCAATACTTTTGGCAATATAGTGTATATCTGTATTGAATTACTAATCAGGTAATGAGGTAATGTTTTATAAAGGTATCATAATGTTCTCTATTTATCTAATAGAATGTGATGTTATTTTCAAGTTTATTTATTTATTTATTTTACTTTGTTTGTGTGTGCTTTGCAGCATGTGATGAGTGGACAGTTCTTCTAAATCCCAATCTTCATCGTGACGTCAATCGTTTTGGACACACAGCAGTTGTCAGTAATGGGTAAGTTCTTGATGTGGTCTCTTTCCACTTGTAGATACCATCAGTATATGCACTCTTCCTGTACCCTGTTTTTTTTCCACTGAAGTTCATTTAGTTAAACAACTTATCTTCTGTCGGAAAAAAATGTTCACTTGAATGTGTGGCCTAATCCTCTCATTTCCTTTGGAAAGATGTTTTGGTAAGACAAACAGTTTAAAATACTAACAGAAAAGGTCTGTGTTTTCTCTTCCGCTCAGCTCAATGTACGTTTTTGGTGGTTTCTCTGGTGTTATCCTTAACGATGTACTGGTGTATAAACCTGCCAACTGTGAGGCCTTCATCGAGGTGGATCTTTGTCAGAGCTCTGGTCCTGGTGTTCGCTGTGTCTGGATAGAAGGACGCTGTGTACCCTGGGACTCCGGCCATGCTAATGACACTTTGCCTGCCTCCTTCTGCCCTGCACGCACCAGTAAGAACCTATCATTATAAAAGCTTATGTTAAAAAAGTGGCTACACAGAATTACTTTTATGGTGAATTATGGAGGTATTGTGACCTGTTTTAGAGGCATGTTTCATCATACATTCACACTGAATTTATTTCTAATTCGAAGGAGTCTGTGAAAGCGGGTCTTGTTTTACCCTGAAGGGGTTTATTTTGTGGTTGACTAAATTATTCAGTCTACTATAAGGCTATTTAACAAAAATAAATGAATAAATGGATATGAAATATTGATCTGAGTAGCACTGCATTGTAAGAAACCGTTTGCCTAGAATAGCAGGACTAAAGTTAAGCAGTTTAGTCAATATACATTACATACAAAAGTCATTTGACTACAGAATGGTGTGATTGACCAATCAGCATCAAGTATTCCAATGGGCCGTAGATAAATAAGGTGCTGAAAGATACTCTACTGCTTAATTTTTTTTTTTTTTTAAGAAATGAATTAAATTGATCAAAAGTGGCAATAGACGTTTTTAATGTTACAAAATATTTCTATTTTAAATAAATGCTTTTTTTTTATTTTTATGAAAAATCTGTCACCGTTACAAATGTTTACACATCCTTTCAACTTGTGGGAATATCTATACACCTGGTTTACTATCCTACATCACCATCCCAGTGGGGTGAAGTTCACTGTACATCTCATTCAATTGTGTTAGACCATTAGCTCTGTATGTCAAATGCACACCTGGAGAGTATTTTTCCTTCCCATAAATCCTCTGTCAGGAGATTATTGTTAAGCCACATATAATCCTATTTACACTTGATACATTGGGAGGCTTATATGCAGAGCCACTCGCATGTTCTGCTTTACCTTGATGGCGCACAGCCTGTTTTCCACTGGGTAAATCCTGCCTGACTGTGGAAATGCCTGTTGATAATTGACTGAACAAAAGGTCAGTCAGCGCATAATAATCTCATAGCGATGTAATTATGATGGCGATGAAACCAAACTCCAGCGATTGTGGATACAGATGTTTTTGTCTATGGGCAAAACTGGACCTGAGAGGATTACTGCAATTACCGCATGGAGTTTGGAGTGCTATCAGAGGTGGATTGGACTTTAATTAAGTAATGGAATGACATACAAGTTCATGATGGATTATTCTGTATTGTGTGTATTTTAGAGACCTGTAATCGTGCAGTTTATCATTGTACATAGGCACTGTTTGGGTGGTTTCTCTCTGTATATACTGTACTTTACTATGCACTATGATCCTGATATTATTATGTATTGTGTATACACTAGTGTTGTAGTACTCGAGACCGGTCTTGGTCTTGAGACCGGTCTTAAGACCATTTTTTGATGGTCTTGGTCTTGTCTCGGCCTCGACCACATTTATACTCGGTCTTGTCTTGGTCTCAGACTAAGAGGACTCGGGATTTTGTTTCAAGACCAGTCAAGACCACAACTGCAGGGATATCACTAAATTGCCGGTACATTGTCTGATTTATTTACAACCATCATTAAAGTGACAATGTAAAACTTCCTGCTTCAAATGCAATCAATAACTATTTAAAATAAACTAAATAACAAATATAAATAATTTGATTTATACCAGTGGATCTCAAAATGTTTGACTTCAGTGCCCCCCTATTTTCTACAACAATATTTGAAGGCCCCCCTCCACTCACCCAAAATATTCTATAGCTTAGCATGACTAGAAAGCTGTATATTCATTATAAAAATAACCAAATACCAAGACACATTTTAGAATTTTACCTGTTTTAGTTCATTTTAATGCTTGTTTTGTCTTATTTTAAATAATTTTAAGTCATCTTGAGGCCCCCTTGGAAGTTTGTTGAGGCCCATTATTGGGCCCCGGTCCCTGGCTGAGAACCACTGATTTATACTGTTATGCCGGGTCAGAAACTATTGAGGGATTGTGTCAAAAATGGCACCAAAATTAATAGATACACCCACAAAATTCAAGATATTGTTGCAAATAAAAGTTATTGAGAGTTTAAGTGCTGAGATGTGGAATTTTATATTATAATATGATATAATTAAGCAATATCACGAGAACTGTTTAAAAAAAAAGAAAAAAGATTTTGCTTTTATACAAACATTTAATAATCTTTTTTCTTTTGTTGTTGTTTTAAAACATTATTCTCAACATTATTTATTCATTTGTAATTGTAACAATCCAGATGCAGCTTCTGTGCCACCACTGCAGTGCAAAGATGAATTTTATTGTTAGAGATTTCATTTGATTTGTAGCAGCTCTGTAAGTGTCTTATTATTGTATTTAATTATTAAAAATAAGGCATTTCTCAGGCAGTAAATGTGGATCCTTTAGATGAATTTGAGCAGTGCTGGTCTGGTCTCGACCTGCTTTGGTCTTGGTCTTGTCTTGGTCTCAACACCTCAAAGTCTTGGTCTTGTCTTGGTCTCAACGTACAATTGTCTTGGTCTCGACTTGGTCTCAGATTAGGTGGTCTTGACTACAACACTAGTATACACGCACACACGCGCACACACACACGCACACACACACACACACAGACTTGTTTCGCTATCCTTGTGGGGACTCTCCATAGGCGTAATGGTTTTTCAGACCATATTTTCTATCGCCCTACACCAACCCTACACCTAAACCTACCCCTTACAGGAAACTTTCTGCATTTTTAGATTTTCAAAAAACTTCATTCTGTGTGATTTATAAGCTTGTTTACCCATGGGGACCTCAATTTAGGTCCCCACTGTGACACAAGTCCCCATGAGTCTGTGTGTATTCAGGTTTAAGTCCCCACCAGGATAGAAAAAACAGGTGTACACACACGCACACACACACACACACACACTCTACCATGAGGATGTTGGGACTTTTTAATGTTTTTGAAAGAAGTATCTCACCATCCTCACTGCATTTACTTTATCAAAATAGCATGAAACAATAACATTGTGAAATATTATTACAATTCAAAATAAGTTTTCTATTTAAATATATATTTAAAATGTAAGTTATTACTGTGATGTCAAAGCTATCTATCTAACATCAAAATAAATGTTTATACATGTTGAATCATTAGCAGTTGTGTCAAGTAAACAGTTAAATGAGTGTAAAGAATCTTTGTTACTCCTGTTTCTTTTCTCCCATCCTTTGTGTTCATTTTTGTCCTGGATTTTCTCGTTGTTTATTCTTTGAAATTGTTCCAGACAAAAGCCAGTTCCTGTGTGACCTCTCTTTCCCAGAAATAATGATGAAAACAAACCAACAAACAGAAAAAAATCCTCCCAAAAAGAAAAGAACAGGAACAACCGTACTTATGTGTATAATGGTTATTCATGGTCTGAAATAAACAAAATCACAGTCAGTACAAAAGTTTCTACTCTGCCCTTGGCTCTTCCCCTCGATTCTGCGGTTTTAATTTTGCTGTGCCCTGTCCATGTCCACCTCCGCTGTTCAACTGTAGCCCTTACCCATGTGTCATTGCACACACTCATTTTTCACCACAGTTGTGAAGTGTTTCACCTTGAGAGCTCTGAGCTCAGAAGCTTGTTACCTCCAATCTCCAATTTTTGTTTTATGCTAATAAGTAGATATTTTTCTGGTCTCTGATGGTTCTTGTTTTTTTTGACCATAGATTCAGATGATAAGCAGTGTCAGCAGTTTTCAGACTGTGCTTCCTGTACGGCCAACACCAATGACTGCCAATGGTGCGAAGACAAGAAATGCATCTCTTCTTCAAGCAACTGCACCGTGGTATGTCCAAACAGAGACTCTTCTGTTAAAAAGATTTAAAAGCATTTATAGCAGTTAAAATACGCTGTGCCATGTTTTGTCTGCGTTCAGCTTACAATTGAGCTTGCCCGCCACCCTCGGGGTCCCCTGTACCTCAACCCTCCCCCTGCAATGCTTTCTGAGCACCAGCTCTCTATTTGGAGACCTGGTGTGCGCAAAAATGGCCAGGTATGCAGTAACAGAGCTTATAAAATGATTGATTGGCTTAGAGAATTAGCATCTGTAACCTCTTGATGTCTCTTGTTTCTTCCTCGTATAAATGCTCTAGAGGATTTCCGTGGATTTCTTGCTTAAAGGCAACACAGTGTTGTACAGTAAAATTTCTTGGCAAAGTCGCATTAAAATATGTAACCAGAAGTTATCTTATTTCCGTCCACTTGTTTTTCAGTCTGTTAAGAACTTTACCAAATGCAGTGTTCGAAGTGAGCAGGTTTGCAGCAAACTGGTGAACTGCAGGAGTTGCTCACTGAACATCAACTGTCAGTGGGAACCACAACAGCAGGAGTGTCATGCTCTGCCTGGTGAGTTGAGGAATGGATGGTTGGTTGGATGAATAGATGGACTGACAGAGAAATTGCTTGTCTACAGTGATTAAAGTAGAAATTTCTTCTGTGTAAACTGTTGAAGATTTACAAAAAATAATAAATTAGTACTTTTATTCAGCAAGGACACATTAAAATGATAGTGAAGACATTTATAATATTACAGTAAATTCTGTTCTTTTGTATTTTCTATATATCAAAGAATCCTGGAAAAAAGTATTACTGTTTCCACAAAAATATTAAGCAGCGCAACTGTTTTCAATTGTTAAATTTATGAAAATGTTTCTTGAGCACTAAATCAGCATATTAAAATGATTTCTTAAGGATCATGTGGCACTGAAGACTGGATTAATGACTGCTGAAAATTCAGCTTTGTCATCAGGAACAAGTTGCATTTAAAATTCATTAAAACAAAGAACAGCTCTTTTAAATTCTAATAATATTTGGAAATATTACAGTTTGACTGTATTTTTGATGCAGCCTTGGTGAGCATAAGAGACTTTTTGAAAAACAAAAACAAAAATCTTACTGACCCCAAACATTTGAACTGTAGTGAAAGTGTCAAAAAAGTGTCACAGCTGTCTCTTTGATGGACCTAGGCACTGAAAACAGCACAGTGAATGGTCCACATGTTATAGATAATCAGAACACAAGCCAGGCACTAGTGCTTTCTACCTGTGATCATTTTGTGCATTCAGATTTGTTGACACTGGGTTTGCTGACCAGATGATTTTTTTGGGGAGCACAAATCTGGAAAGTTAGAAAAATGTCTGAAATTGTTTTAAGCAATTTCAATTTTGTGTGAGTTTGTGCATCTCAGATGTAAAAACAAAGGAAACAGGTTTCCACAGTCTGAGGGCATCTCTATCTGATTTATTTGATCTGATCTAGTTTGAGAGCAGCAAGTGATGCAGTTGTTTGATGTATTATTAACATTCTTGTGCTTCCCTTGGGAAGAAATGTTTTCTACCTACACTTTGTACCTATTCTCTGTTTTTTCCAGACTGCCTGTAAAATGCATGCACACACACACACACACACACACACACACACACACACACAGACACAGACACAGACACAGACACACACACACACACACACACATAACAGACATGCTCACAAATAGTCACTGGTTAATTTTTTTACACTTTCTTGACCAAGATTTGTTATTATGTATTTTATGCATATCACAGTATTACTTTATATAACAATTTTCAAAATCATGAAGCTTTTTTGTTTGTTTGTAGGTTTAAATTAAAATTTGAATCCTATAAGATTTCAATGCGAACTCATTGTATATGCACTGGATATTGTAATTTTTCTAAAAGTAAACATTTAGTGACTTGAATTTACAAAAGTGAGTGTTTAATTAGTGAGTAAATAACCATAATTCATGTACATTCAGGGTTGGAGCTGGTCGTTCTCCTGCAGTCTCTCTGTGTCTGATATCAGGATCTTCTGAAGGACATGAGCCAGACAGAATCACTTCTCAGCTGTCGTATTTCTGACTGATAGCTCAATTTGGAAGCAAACATACACACACAAATGAACAACTTTATCTGCAAAGGACATAAACTCTGTAGTAGAGACATGTGTATATCCAAGCATGGAAAAAGGGTGACCTTTGCAGCTGGATAGTACATCACATATGAGTTCTGACCTGGACCAGAAGGCCAGTTCCAAGTGCTGTAATTATTCAAGTTTGCTGAGCTATTTATCCATTCATGGCTGAGCGGCCTGTCAAGAAACCCAGGGTTTATTGTTCTTTTTCTTCGCTCTATTATTTCTTTCTTTATCACATAACAGCCTTTATCTTAGAGTATAATCAACCACATTTTATAAAATATACCGTTGAAATGAAAGGGCTTATTTTAATGCTATTTTTAGTGCTGTGCAGTTTCATAATTGGCTATGACCATGTGCTTTTCTTTTTGTTTTGTTTTTCAGGAATTTGAGGGGTGGGTGTTTGTGGTTAACCATAGTCATGGTTAATTATTCAGTGCTGCTCAATTTAATAAGTTCAAATCCCAGAGTGTAGCATGGTCCTGAATTTTAAGGTGTAGTTTGATTTACATTCACTGTTCAAAAGTTTGGGGTTGATAAGATTTTTGAATGTTTTTGAAAGAAGGCTGCATTTATTTGATCACAAATACAGTCATTTTGTGAAATATTATTACAATTTAAAATAACTGTAGATAATAATTCTTTGCAATCCTGTGATGGCAAAGGTGAATTGTCATCAGCCATTACTCTAGTCCTCAGTGTCACATGAGCCTTCAGAAATTATTATATGCAGATTTCTTGTTCAAGAAACATTTCTTATTATTATCAATGTTGAAAACAGCTCAATATCTTGTGGAAACCCTGATACCTTTTTACTGCAATGAATAAAAAGTTCAAAATAACAGCATTTATTTAATACATTTTTGTCTGTATAATACATAGAAAGCTCTTTTTATCAATATCCTGATCAAAATGATTTGTTAGCATTGTTCAGAGGTCTTGTGTGAGTGAGGTCTAGTTTGGACAGTTAATCCTGGATTTCTCTGCTTTTTCACAGCACATTTGTGCGGAGAGGGTTGGAGTCAGGTTGGAGATGCATGTCTGAGGCTGAACGCAAGCAAGGAGAGTTATGATAATGCCCAGCACTACTGTAAGAACCTGGATGGCAACATTGCATCTCTGACCTCCGCCAGGCAGGTGGACTTCATACTGGATGAGCTGCAGAAGTATCAGCTGCAGGAGAAGGTGAGTCAAGCTCAGTCACTGACGCTTGTGTGCTAGTTTACATTGATTTGTCTTGGTAATGGTTGGGTATTGATCTAGAACACACAGTCAACACTTTCCAGTTTTTCAGTATGTTGCATACAGATTAGTTATGACACCATGTCAGAAATTCAGTAGTCTGTGCCAATACCAGTGAGATTTCATGGTACTAGTTTTGCAACTAATAGGCTATTGAACACACTCCTTTGCTTATTGCAGTTAAATATTAATGCATACAATTTGTAGTATTAATATACAATTTCAGTCATAAACAAACAAACAAAGAAATAAATAAATGATTGATTGATTGATTGATTTAAAAGCAGTGACTGTAGTCATTATTTTTGTCGTGAGTGAAAACATGGCCTTTTTAGTCTTTTACATTTAGTCATTAAGTAGATGCTATTTTCCAAAACAACTTAAACATGAGGAACATCATAAGCAATTTATCATACAAGGATGAGCTACAGTAATAATGCCTGTTTACATTCACTTAATACTTTGCCAACAGGAATTACAGCATGTAGAAAGACGTATATTGCTACTTTTTTTAAAAACATTGGCTTGGTATTGAAATACCCGTATTTTTAACATTTGTAAAGGCCCTTTCACACCAATTGCAGTGTGAAAAAGTAAAGGAATAATGCTGACAGTGAGCTTTTTTTGACTGACACAAGCTCTTCTGTCTGGGCAACTGATTTGTTTACCTAAGTTAGTTCTCAATTTTAAGTATATTTGCCTTGCACTACTCTGAGTCCCATTTTAAAGTGATTATTTAAAAACCCTCAAATGTCCTGACAGATATTTCTGTCCAAGTAAACAAACATTAGCATTTACAATTTACTTGTTAAGTTTCTGTGCGTCAAGTCCAGATGTAGTGCCAGCTGTTTCGGGTGTAGGTTTGTTTCTAAATGTCAGTAAAGCTTAAACCTCAACTTTACACGTCAAAAAACCTTACTCATGCCTTCAGTAAAGAGCCATTCTGCACAAAATCTGTGGAGTCCCCTTGGTGCCACGGTGTAAATATTTGTCATGTGTTAATTAAAAGGAAAGGAGTGACTCTCTGCGTAATCCGCTCCCTCGCTGATTGCGGTGTGAGCCTCAGTGTTTAAGCAGCTTTTGTCCTTTGAAGATTAACACAGTTTTCTAAAGGACCCACCTTTGATGTGAAAAAGATTCACATGCGCGGGTTTCTCAGTTGCCACTATTTTTTCTCTTTTCTGTCACTCACACAGACAGTCACACTCACTCCCTGTGGCTGCACAAACTCACAGGAGATCTTAAACCTTTTAAACCTTTTAATCAAAGCACGCAAGACCTTTTCATACAGGGAGGTTGTTAATTTGAATGGAAAATCTGAGAGGTTGTGGTATGTCAAATTCAGTTTGTTTTGCTTTGAATTGATAATTAAACTGTGCGTTGGCCTTTTGCCTTTCCTTAAAGAAGACAGACAGAAAGAAAGAAAGGTGTATTTATGAGACCATAACACGTCTTATGCACAGGAGACAGGCTTATTAGCCATCAAAACGTCAAGGTGCACTGAATGAATGTCCAGCTGGAAGTCTGTAATGTGGCAAATTCGAGTTCAAATTGAGTTCAAATAGCAGTTTATGAAGATGAACTCTTCTCTTTTATTTCATTGAATTTATTGCATCTGCAATTATGTCAGTCTGTTTGTCGTTTTAACTTCAGATGTCTTTCTGTTCTTTACACTAATGTTCATAATCAGAGTATTTATGAACACAGGGTGATAGCAGCTTATTGAACCTGTGTTCAAAACTATTTTAATGCATTTAAACAAGCTTTATGCTAGATATGTGGCACAGTCACATTTTAGTATCACATTTAAGTGGAAACGGGTATATGGACAACAGTTTTTCAAATAATAGCTGTAAGAAATTTTAAAAATAGGTGCAGAAATAAAAAAAAAATGCTATTCGTAGAAGAGGTCATTGTATTGCATTTTTATGCATTCTATGTGGAATTTTACTGTATGTTTCACTGGATTGTATTGTGCATGTATGTGTGTGTGTAAAGAAGACATGAACAAAGCCGTTTTCTCTCTTGCAGAAACTAACTCCCTGGGTGGGTCTAAGGAAGATAAATGTTTCATACTGGGGGTGGGAGGACATGTCTCCCTTTACTGCCAGCACGCTGCAGTGGTTACCAGGGGAGCCAAGTGACTCAGGCTTTTGTGCGTACCTGGAAAGAGCTGAGGTAGCCGGACTCAAAGCCAAACCTTGCACTGCCAACACCGAGGGGCTGATCTGTGAGAAGCCAGTTGGTGAGAAAAGTTTTCGTTGTTGTTTTTTTTTTTCACCTTTCCTTTGTAACATGAATCTGAAGGTGATTCCACGCCTGTTCTGTGGTGGATGATGTTCTTACACATCAAACCCAAACTGAATCCGCTCCCACAGAAAACTCCACAGAGTTCTCAAGAAGTGGGAAGTCTGGCATTCACACAGTTCTGCACATCCTTTTTATTACATTTTATTAAATATATTTGGTCTTAATTTGATAATGCTTTCAGTTAGCAATCCGGGTGTTGTATTCTTAGCTCCGCTTACATAAACAGTGTTTAATGCCAATTACACGGATTTATACATTTTTTCCCTTGAATTTTATGCAGATCCAGTCTAGGCCTGCTCTTGGCTTTATGTACGACACATATGTGAATGTGATTTGGTGTGTGCATCAGCCATAATGTTCTTTTCCATATATGATGCATTGAACAAATGACTAGGTTTTATGAAACAGTAATGTCCATTTAAAACAAGGGGCTATAGTTTCTTGCTTTTCATAGACTTTTTATTGAAATTTTTTTGTGTACACTCTCATATGCTCTGCTGCCTTGGCTGCAGTATGTCTGTTGGACCTGTTTGAAACACTCTGGAATAGAGACTCAGGGGAAGCACAAATTAGGCCTTGAACAAGGGTTGGACACTCCCCCCCTACAGATACGCAAAGAGCATAAAGAATGAATGTCAACTGGTCCTCCCCTCTTCTCTGTGTTTCTTCTGCTCGTTTTCATGTCTTATTTACATTATTCTGCTCATTGTGCTCATTTCAGTTGCTTCTTTTACTCTGCAGGAGGTAACAAACAGACAATAAGAATAGACATTGTCACTATCATGATTGTAATAAACATTATCATCTTTACGTGTTGATAAAAATGCAGAATATATTATTATAGCTACAGAGTTTTACAATGGAGTGCAAAAGTCTGGGACCACACTGACATGTAGGATTTAGAATTTAATTTCAAACAAAGTTTTAGGATTAACTTTGAACAAATTAAAATTTGAGTGAATTGTTATTATAAACATGTTTAAGAATACTGTTTCTCAGTTACTAATCAAAGTCAGTTTCTTAACATTGATCATCTGACTTGTATACATGTTCTTGCTTCCATTGAAGCACAAGATGCTCTTTGGATGATTCGTGATCTTCAGGTTTTACATGAAGTCTCAGACTTTTTTAAATATAGTTTAACAATATTTGCTCAGTATTTTAAATGATGTAATTCACTTAAAGGTCATTGCAATACTTACTACTGCATTTTCCTCCCTCAGTGAGCCCAAACCTTAGCGTGCGTCCATGTAAGATTCCCTGCGCCCTGCGAACCAGCTGTGCCAACTGCACCAGCCAGGCCATGGAGTGCATGTGGTGCGGCAGCACCAAGCGCTGTGTGGATTCCAATGCGTACGTCATCTCCTTCCCCTACGGCCAGTGCCTGGAGTGGCAAACTGGAGACTGTGGCGGTGAGTGCAGGCTCATACCATCAAGGACACATGCACATTAAGATACATGGCAGACTAGAAGCTGGAGTTATGAGTACACACTATTGTGGTGAACACACACAGCTTCTAACTCGTTTACTTTCTGCCTTCTCATTTTTCCCTTCTGTTGTGAGCCTAAGGGAGATTGAGTTCTGAGAGAGCAGATGCTGTGAACACTCAGCCCTGCTGCACAGGCAGGTATCAAACTCACTATAAACTCCTGTCATACTCTAACTGGCATCCACCGGAAAATCTATAAATTATCGACGTCTGTCCGGCCTTGCACATGAGACAGAGACCCTGAACAAAGAGAAAAAAGTCTTTCTGATCTTCGTCTCAGACCTTTCATCTAATTCAGACTTTTGACTTGTGGCATGAAGTCTGGTCCTCATTGCAGGTTTTCTGACAAAGAACAACCCGCTTAGACAGCAAGAGATCTGATTTAGGGATGGGAATTTTCCAAAAGTATTGCATTCGAATATTTGGGCTCATAAAAAACGAATATTCGAATATTTGTTTATCTAAATGAGGTTTAGTGATGAAGACGTTATTTTTAATTATCAAGTTTTTATCACGAATTCTGAACAGGCTTATGATTAGAAGTTACACAACAATGTTCTGTAACAACGTTACGTTATATCTCAAGGTTTTATTTTGGTTGAAAACGTGTAAACCAAAAAAAATATATACATATAAAAAACAAAAGCAGCAAGATCAAGCAGAGCAAATGATGGAAAAATCAAGCAGACGGTGCCAATTACGGTGCAGAACGTACATATACTCGAGTCGGCCTATATTTATTGTGTTTACATTGTTTCACATGTTAATTCTGAGAGAAACAATAATATCCACATGCTCGGGTGAAAGTTTGTTCCTCAGTCTGATAACAATAAGAATACGCGCCGACAAAGATAACGTGTGCTAACAGTTTCTTAGCGCTTTGTGTTAAACCACTCTCCCTCGAGGAAACTTTATATATGTCTCAAGATCATTTCACTATCAGATGCGCTCTCTTCTCGGCTCAATCGGAGTACAGCTGCGCTCACCTGCAGTCGTGAATGCAGTGATGGACAGCTGTCTTTCCTCGGCTGACTGATGTTTGTATTTCATGTGATTTCTCATTGTGGTGGTGATATTATGATAAATCAGTTTCACCAATTCATTTGATCAGAAGTACATTTTGTCAGATCATTTAGTAAGATCATTTTGATCAAAGAAAATTCACGAGGCAGATGACATTCTGTATTCATTAAATACTATCAACTTGTTAACACGCTCCACAGCGCCCAGTTAGTTATAACTGCTTAGACTTTATCATGGATTCCTTATATATTCGAATGTTCGACTATTTGCGCACACCCTTAATCTGATTGTCATGTAAACTGACTAAACACTCTTTGTTTTGTGTTTATGTGCCATTTAGTGGTTGGGTTTTCTAAAACAAATTAAGGCAACACTGACAAAAAATGACTTAAAGGGATCATTCACCCAAAAACGAAAATTGTCATCATTTACTCACCCTCTTGTAATTGCAAATTTCTTTTTTTTTTCTGTTGAACATGAAAGAAGATATTTTGAAGAAAGTTGGTAACTAGGCCTGTCACGATAACGACTTTTTGTTGTGCAATATATTGCCCCAGAAATAATTGCGATAAGCGATTTTATTGTCATTTTAAGACCATTTTATGCCACTTAATATATAATCATAATATAACAGTATAATAATGCAAGAAGGCCTACACACTCTCAAATGACAACATACTTAATTCTTAATCATGGAAATTAAGTATCAAAATATTAGATACCTTAAAAATCTTAAATAAATAGTAAATAAATATTTTCTAACAAAAAGTGCAAAGTAACAAGTAGAAAAAAGAAACATGCACAAAGAACTTGTATATTTTCCATCTACAGATTTTTTTCCATGACCTTCTTTTCTCTGTAAATTAAGGGGGCACACTATTGCTGAAAAACACAATCACTACTTAGCAGTCAGATGTCGTATGCACAAAGGCACAGATCTCTAAACAAGGCCATATCTACAGATTTTTTTTAAAATTTGAAGCATTTTTTAAATTTGAACTAGCACCTCATGACTACACCACGTTATGTATGAAAAGCTGCAAAAGATACAGGTGGAAATGGAATGCAAAAAACATGGTGAAATTAATTTTTGTGTAAATATAATGGGCAATATATTGCGTCACCAAAAATGATTGAGATCATGTACATATATTGTGCGACAAGTCGTTATATTGATTATTGCGACACGCCTATTGGTAACAGAATATTTTTGATGACCATTGACTTCCATTTTATGGAAAAAAAATTTACATTTCTTAAAATATCTTTTGCTGTGGATGTGCACCATTTTCTGTTGTAGCGCCACCTATGGGCAAAATTTGATGTAATGTTTTTGTGCAGTTTAGCAAGCTACTTGTCCAGTTGCCTGTGTTTGTCATGTTTCATGAAGTTTGGACTTTGCTTTTCTGTATATAGGTATAGTTATAGGTCAGTTTGTTAAATTGTGCAATGCCAGACACATTAATTCACTCACATTTGCAATGCTTTGATGCATCAAAGTGTCGAGAGTTGCAGTGTGCAAAATTCGGTAAAGATCGGATGAATGGTTTTGAATGATTAGAGGGAGTTTAGAAGGAGTTTGTGAAGATTGTGGAAAAAAAACATTATAGACAGAAATGAAATGTAGGAAATGTAGGGCTTAACTCAAATAATTTTGATTTTACATTTCTAAAAATACAAACAGAAATTCAAATGTATTTATTAGTGCCACCTAATGTCAGTTGGATATGTGAAGATGTTCTTTAGTGGTGGGATTTATCACTATGCCACAAAATGTGTTGTCTCTACAGCTTAAGTTTTCTGAGGTACAGGGCCCGGTTGCATGAAAGCCCTTAAGCTAAGAAACCCCTTAGATATAAGGTTAAGGGAACCCTTAGTGAAACTTGGGTTGCAAGAAAAATCCTAAGGGTCAACTTAAGGAACCTTAAGGCTGTCATTAAGTATTCCACTTAATTATCTAAGTGTTCCCTTAAGTGTTGCTACAAAGTCCTTAGTAACTATTTCACCTTGATGAATTTAAGGGACCAAAACAGCTCCCTTAAATCATCTTAATCTCAGTATTTTTAAGATTTTTAAGCTCAAATGCAAGATTTAAAGGTGCCGTTGGAGATCTCGGAAAATGCTAACTTTAGCCTGATAGCACTGAAAGCGAATGTCCCACCCTCCCTGCAATCGCCGTCC
>JAFVLL020039946.1:0-13703 GCA_021397915.2 Tor tambroides | reverse complement strand
TGCGCCAGACGGTCGGGTGCGAAACAGATAGATTGTGTTCTCTGGCTAACATGAAGTTAATTGCTTTGACAGCGGGAATGACAAGACGTGACTCGGGCGCAATAACACAGGCCGGCCTAAAACAGAACCAGTAGTCTGCAGCACAATGTGCTATTCAAACCGTGAGACTTATAGGGGCCATGGGGGGATGCATTTTTTTTTTCTCAAAAACATAGGTGGGAAGTGCTGGACTTGTATTCACACCGCTGATTTTCAGGGTTGAGAAGTCTCTCTCCTGAAGTGTGGCCTCAGGCACTGCGCGGCACACAGCCGACCGTTGGAATGTGCCACCTCGGGGGGACGGGGGAAAGGAGGGGTTTATGATAGGGGCCTGCGGTAATCACAGATACTTCCCTTTCGTTTCCACACACACACGGCCCAAACTGTACGCCGGCCGTGGGGTGCGATAAAGTCAGCAGCTGTGTCAGAGGTAACGTTTTTAAAACATAAATTAGGTGAGGCGGGAGAAGCGTACCTAAAACGCAACAGGACATGCTGGAAATTTCGACTTCATTTACCACAGCAAAACACAAACACATATAGACATGTCAGGGTAATTAGATAACCCTATAAAGCCTACTGTATCATATTTAATATGCAAATTTCTGTGGCCTCAGTATGATCACAACTTTACTGAAAATCCTGTTGTCTGCAATCTACTACATGCCTTCCATTGATTGATAGATTATATTTTTTTAAGCAAGTAAAAGGCCTTTAAGGATAATTCTAAAAACGTCCATCTCCAGGTTGTGGTACACGTGCATTTTTGCTATGAAATCTTTACAAATTTTTATAAAGTAAACATAAGCATAACTTTTATATTGTTAGTAATATTTCAAGATTAAGCAACTTAGGGTAACACTTTACTTAAAGCCTTTATGTATAATGCATTATAAAGGGTTATTAAAGGCTATAATGCATTATAATTATTCATAATGTGCGTACATGATATCTTGAATTTAAAATGCATAGTGTAACAACGAATTGCTAAGTGTTGTAATGTATTAATTGTGGTTATAATTATTCATGAATGCATACAATGCATTATAAGGTGCATTACAAGGCATAATTAATTAATTAAAACTACTTTTATAATGCATTATACATAAAGGCTTTAAGTAAAGTGTTACCCAACTTCTTCTTATCCATACATAATTTTTTTTTTTAGAAAATTCAGTTAAAATGTGAGTATCAAATATGAAACATCTGGCATTTGAGGAATCTTTATTTCTACATCTTTCAATCTTCATTGTATTGCATTGAAATATATGCATTATGCATTTTATGAGCTTTGATCATAAAACTAAGCATTTAAATATCATACAGACAGTCATATTATTGGAGATATAGAGTGACAACTGATATTTATATGCATTTTATGTAAGTAGCCTGCTATTCTGTTATAATAATCTCACTGATTTACAAGTTTACAAGCTAATTTCATCTTTACTTTTGGCTATATCAGCACCAAATGAAATATTTTTGGTCAGTTTGTTCCTATGAATAAAACTGAGGTGTTTTTTCCTTCTCAAGTATGTATATGACCTCCATAATCATAAAAGGCTGATTAAAGCATCAACAAAAACACATGCAAACTTTTGTCTCAAGGTTCACTAAACTGTTCCATTTCAATTTTCCTGACCATTATTTCACATGTCAGGCTTCACAGGGTTAAAAGCCTGTGTATCATCTTTAAAAGACTATTTTGATGCTAAAGTAGTAGAACGTACCACCTCAGATCTGAGGCGGGGGTGTTGAACATTCATTACATTTACTGAGCTGTCTGAGAGCCTTTGATGTGTGATGCACTTGAGAGCTAACAGCAAGCTCTCCCGTACGCCGTGTCCAATTTAAAGCCTCATATTTAACATTTGAGAGATAGGCCTATCCGGTGTGCGAGGAACAGACACGCGCACACACTCACACACACCTTTATCGTAATGGGAAATTAGATACCACAAAAAAAGGCTCATTACATCCACAGGCCGTCGCTCGGTGTCTTAAACCGAGCGGGAAATGAAAGTCCTGTGGCCATTAAAACAGTCAGGTCTACGTTTTAATAATCACGCATGTAAGAGGCACTTAGCGCGCGACGCAATCTTTTCAGCGCCACCCTGACTCACTGATGTCATTAGGGCTGGAAAAAACCTTTGAGGCTGCAAACGCAGGTGTTTCGGAGGCGACCGGCGCACACGTGTTACTGATGTGCTAGCAGCCACGTGGCAGCGATTTTCATTTTGGCCTGCCACCATAATGCGTTCGCACCTTTTTAATTGCAAGCACTAAAAGATCGTCAAATAAAAGCGTCATTCAGAAATGGAATTCTGATATTTCAAAAAGCCAACCGGGATTATGTGCAGATAATGTAAATCATAGCCTATTAATGTAACATTATGTTCTTTGATTTCCTCTCACTCAGCGGTGAAGCTCACTGTAGGCTTGAGAGGAAAAAGACCAATTTCCTCTACAGCCCTGTGATCTTTTTCTCCTATTGGATTCCTATAGGCTTTTTCGCTTGGGCGACTTTTACTGAGGACTTCTTCGAAGGCTATGTCTGAGAGTTTATCTAAGGAGCGTTTAAAAGGAAATGGACACCCTTTAGTTTAATTGCAAGCAGAACTAACTGAACGCAACATTTCAAAGGGGATAAAAAAGACAACTCGGCCTAATTAACTTGTCGCAGTGAGATTTGGTTACTCATATTTAGAGCTTCACTGGTTTTCAGTAGCTTCAAAGGGGAGCGAAGTTAGACTTGGTTTATATTTAACCCAGCAAGACGCTAAAGCGCTGCGATACAAATGGCCACATGTGTTTGCGTTTATGAGTTTGTTTGTATATTAAATGTATGCAGAAACCCAAAAATTCTTTTAGGAGATTCCATTCTCATGTTTTAGTCTGTGTGTGTTTGTGTGTGCGAACCAGGAGCTGATTGACTTGTCAGACATGGGCGTCAATAGTGCACGTTTATTCAATTCCAGCCCAATCATGGAGGTGTCACATGCTTTTGGGTGGCGAGCGGGCACTGTGCAGGCCTGGCCTGATAAATCTGCTTTTATGAGGGCCAGTTATAGCTTTTATGGCTGAATGTTGGAGAGACTGATTCAGTGATCAATCATGTGTGTGTGTGTGTGTGTGTGTGTGTGCGTGAGCGAATAAGACAACGGTGAGCGACACACACACTCAGGTACAGGTGGATCGATGCTTATTGTGAGTTTGGGGTGATGGAACACTACTGGGATATGACTAGATCATCTCTCTCTCCCTCTTTATTTCCCTCTTTCGTCGCTCGTCATCTCTCCATCCCTCCAATATTTCACTCTTCCATCTTTTCTCTTGGCATAACTCTTCATCCATCTTTCATCGCATTCTCTGCATTACTCACAACGCCAAAGCTCCTTCCTCTGCTCTTTCTTTCCATCCCTCTCTCTCTCTCTAGTCTTCACAGTGATGAAGTCCTAATGTAAAAAGCTTCAGCGAACTTTACATAAACATGCTCTCCTTACATAAACTAACATTGATACATTTCTCTCCCTCTCTCTTGTGGATGAACAACATCTGTAGCACCCTGAAATATTGATTAGTACACTGACCACACCAAAGACGGTAGTTTCCCTGAAGTTGTTGGACGGAGTTTGAAACAAAGGCCAAAGAGAGAGAGAGAGGGGCCCTGCAGATGGAGAGACAGGAAACGGCTACTGATTACACACACACATTCTCTTCTCATTAACACACACACACATTTATACACACTCACCTCCCTTTAGATCCCACCTTCAAAGCAGCACACTCATACAGATTTAAGGAAATCTTACACGACCATCACAGTTCATTTGTATTCATTATTAGGGATGTTAATATAGTAAGGAATTAAATGTTTCCGATTTCACTTAATGATTTTGGGTTTTATATATTAGCTTTCTAGTACTTTAAAATGAATTATTTTAAAATTATAGACACATATATTATATTTTATAATATTACATTTTGCTTCATTTTTAATATATATCTTCTTTTTTTAAAATCTTATGACAATTTAAAAAATCTAAGATAGAAGAAATCTTGTATGCTCACCAAGGCTGCATTTATTTGATCAAGAATACAGTAAAAAAGTATTGTTGTGAAATATTATATTCGCTTTATATTATTACTATGTAAAATAATTGTTTTATTTTTATATATTTTAAAATGTAATTTATTCCTGTCATGATACTTTTTTTCAGGATTCTTTGATGAATAAAAAATTCAAAAGAACAATTTATTTAAATAGCTGTCTTCTTCATTATAAATGAATTTACAGTCACTTTTAATCAAATTAATGCATCCTTGCTGAATAAAAGCATTAATTTCTTAAAAAAAAATTGTTGATGTTTAAAACAGTAATGCATGCATAGTTTTTTTTTTTTGACAATTAATTACCCGACTGTTCCCTTCTACAGTCAGCTTTTCGATGTTTATTAGAACAAAATCACCATCCAATAAACCAACACCAAACTACAGCATACCACAAGCCAAACTGCACATGCCTCCAAAAATATCTCACAAAAATCCATAAATATCTTGGTGTTAAGCTTCCCTTCAAGCCGAAAGCCTAAATCTGTCAAAACACAAGTGAGATCAGTCATACACAGAGACCCCTGACTCCCCTCTGCTTCTTTCCATCTCTCTATCAGTGAATAATCCCCTCCCTCCATCTGTTTATAAAGAGTGAAAGTTCCTCATTAGGAAGACATGGAGAGTGTGTACACAGAGCGTTGGTTCCACTGATGAGCTCGCACTAAATATCTGTTTGTTTGACAAGAGAGCTGTCATCTCACTTTTAACTGTCCCACTCTTTCCTTCACTCTGTCTTCTTTTTCACTTTCTTGAGTTCTTGTTTTTCCTTTAATCTCTCCAAAGTATTGCGACTCTAATTCTTAAAGTGCCCCTATTATGCCATTTTTAAGGTTGCTAATATTGTTTTATGAGTCTCCTAAAACAGGTTTACATGCATCCAAGGTCAAAAAACACTTTAGTTTTCTCAAAAAATAGCTTTAATTTTACCTCATTTCTAAATGATTCCTAAACGACTCATGCGAAGCAGTTCGAAGAATCAGTCTCTCTAAACCCCTCCTTTCCGTGAGCACTCGCTGCTGTGATTGGTCAGATGGCGCAGTCCTTTGTGATTGGTCTACCGCGTACAGCGCGAATGACAGCCATGGGCGGACATTATGCAAATGTGTTACTTCGTGACGTACAGCCGTAACAGAATAAGATTCGAATTCCTAACGACTCGTTTAGGCGATTGCGAGTCGACTCTTTTTTTTGATAGACAATAACTTTATATATCGTGCACTTTCAGCTTCACAACTTTGCAGAAAGTTTATGTTCACATACTGCTACATGACACACTGTATGAAAGGTAAAATTCGAAAAGGCATAATAGGGGCACTTTAAGCTTTGTACTTTATTACATTTTCTTTAGCGTGTTCATTCCTTCCTCACTTCCTTCCTTCTTGTGTTCCTTTCTTCCATACTTACTGTTAATTCTTCCTATCCCTTACTTCCTTCCTTCATTCCTCACTTTCTCATTTAATTCTTCCTGTCTTATTTCCTTGTTTCATCCCTTTCTTCCTTCCTTAATTTCCTACCTTTCTTCCTTACTCCATTTTTATTTTTTGCTTTATTTCTCTTTCTCTCTCACCTTCTTGTTTCAAGGAAGTTCCCTTTTTTCTTTACATCCCTTCTTTTCTTAGTCTTCTTTTCTTCCTGATTCATTTCCTTATTTCCTTCCTTCTTTCCATAATCCATTTTTCTTCTTTCTTTGCTTCCTTTTTCTTTCTACCTCACTTTCTCTCTTCAAGGAAGTTCATTCTTTCCATACATACTCCTTTTTTTCTTATTGTCTTCTTTCCTTCCTCATTCATTCCTTAGCTTCCTTCCTTTCCTTTCTTTTCCCCTTTCTTCCCTTTTCTTTCTCCCTCACTTCCTTTCTTCAAGGGAATTCATTCCTTACATACTCCCTTTTTTTCTTATTGTCATCTTTCTTTCCTCATTAATTCCTTACCTTTCTTCCTTCTTTCCGATTTCCTTCCTCCATATTTCCTTCCTTCCTTCTTTTTTCCTTGCTTCCTTTTTCTTTCTCCCTCACTTCTTTGCTTCAAGGAAGTTCATTCATTCTGCTTTCCTTTTTTCCTCCCTTCTTTCTTCTTTCCATATTTCCTTTTCCTTATTTCATTGCTTCCCGTTCTTTCTCCCTTACTTCCCATCTTCAAGGAAGTTCACTGTTTCCTTACATACTTCCTTTTTTCTTACTGTCTTCTTTCCATCCTCATTCATTTGCTCTTCTTTCCTTTCTTCCTCCTTTTTCTTTCCTTCCTTGTTTACTTCTTTCCACCCATCATCCATCTTTCCTTGCTTCCTTTTGCTTTCTCTCCTTCTTCCTTAATTCCTTCCATAATTCCTTTCTTTTATTCTTATCATCTTCTTTCCTTCCTCACTTCTTTTCTTGCTTCCTTCTTTCTTTGCTCCCTTATTCCTTCCTCCCTTCCTCTCGTTTCCCTTCCTTTAACAGGATTTTTAGAGTTCTAAAAGAACAGCTACACACACATGCATGAATTTGGATCTAGGGCTCATGTTTATGATGTCATAATAAAGAGGAGTCAGAGGTTTATAAAGCTGTGTGTGTTTGGCTGTGAGGTGTGTGAGGGTTGGCTCATGTTTATGATGTACTTATGTCTGCTGGTCGCAGGTTTATGATGTATGCTGCAGCTGTACAGCGTTTTAAAGTTTACCGCAGGCTTTAAGACCAAGTGTTATGTGGTCTAAAGGGATTCATGGAGAAAAAATATTGTGTTTGGTTTGTGTCTGTATGAAATACGAATGTGTGTCATTATATGTGCGCTATATGTGAATGCATATGTGGATTTAATAATAGTACTTACGGGTTTCTCTAACAGCAAAGCTAAAGTGGGTAAAGTCAAGAGAGAGATTGTCTATTCACAGCAGAACAACTAAGGTTTAATTGGTAATACGTTTAACAGTGAATGCGTAAAGACAGCTTAAATGGCATTCTGACACATAAAACTTCCAGTTTTTGACTTTAAAGACAATAAAACTAAAAACAACAACAACAACAACAAAAAAAACCCTTTATGGTTCAAAGTTTGGGGTCGTTACGATTTTTTTTTTACACTTTTTAATGCATTTATTTGATCAAAAAATACAGAAAAAAATATTGTGAAATATTATTAGAATTTAAAATAACTGTTTTCTGTTTAAATATATTGTAAGATGTAATTTATTTCTGGGATGCAATGCTGAATTTTCAGCATCATTACTTCAGTGTGACATGATCCTTCAGAAATCATTCTAATATGCTGATTGGTGCTCAAGAAACATTTCTTATAATTATCGATGTTGAAAACAGTTGTGCTGCTTAATATTTTTGTAGAAACCATTATTCTCTTTTAAAAAATTCTTTGATGAATAGAATCTCCCTAGTATCATGGCGACTGGTTTTGCATAGCTATCCATTTTTTTTCAGAAATGATAAAAATCTAGTTGAAAACATTTTTTTTTTTCTGATGAATCATGCACAATAAGCCCATTAACTTCCACTCTCATTTTATCAAACAAGCAATCAAAACAAAAACTGTTATTATTACTCTTCTCTCTCACTTTCATTCAACCCTACTTTGCCTTTTCAGGTCAGGGTTAGCACACAAGAACATTCCCTGCACCTGAACATACACTCACATATAAATACATGCTTACATGCATAATGAGGAAAACTGCAGTGGAATATTGTATGTCATTACATGCACGCGAAGCCTGAGGCTGTCTGCGACACAGTGTGATGTGTGTGTCCAGCACTTTTAGAGTGTAATCTAAGCGCTGATCAAATGCATGAGTATATGTGTGTGTGTGTGTGTGTGTGTAAGAGCTCTTAATAGAACCCTGTCGCAGGGCTGCCAGAGTGAGAAACAAGCAGGGTAATGGATGACTGGAACCTCAGCTCCCAGAATTCCCTCTGGTGACCCTCGCCGGCCAGCCATGCTGCCTACGGCAACTCCACATAAAAAGGGAAGCGGAGAGGAAGGAGAGAGAAAACGAGAGCGAAGGAGCAGGGAAAAAAAGAGAGAAAATGTGGAATTGATGGGAATGAAAGAGAGAAAAAGAAAGAGAGAAACATGTTGACAGTAAAATGGCCAAAAGGCCTTAAAGCATGACAAAAAACATGATGTATATTCTCAAAAAGAGAAAAATGCTCTAAAGGGAGACAATGAGAGACAAAAGAGGGAGATATTTTTGGGCTGGTAGTATATGTGAGCATGTATGTGTTTATGTGTGTGTCTGTGATTGATGACACTGTGTGTTACTAAGAGGGGACCCATCACATGTGATCACATAAACACTTATTCAGTGTTTGTGGAGCTTGACGAGGCTGCTCACAGCTCTGTGTGTGTGTGTGTGTGATTGATGAGAGAGTGTGTCAGTAAGTGATCTTTGAGCCTGACATGGCTGAATGCTGCTTTGTGTCGTCACAAATATCACAAGAGCGAAAACACATACCATTAATCAAGCTTAATTAACTCACACAAAACCCTTTCAGTAAACCTGGGCACATCCAGGTCAGTTTTGAAAGTGAGTACCTTTCTAAATGCAATAATGCATGTGTGTGATTCAATTTGTCAGTCTGCTTGGGAAATGCCTTATAGTTAGGGTGGGAAATTAACATATGACACCAGCCAAATGCATATACTTTTTGCATTTGCAGTGATGTGTAATTAAAGCTCATCAGTGCATATTGTGCATAGTTACAATATAAGCATCACAATAATAGAGTTTTTTTTTTTTTTATTCAGTTAATTTTTTGCAGTGACGTGCAACTAAAGAAACACATCCTGAAGCCAAACAGACATGCACATTAATATATGCACATTAATGTGCATGTCTATTTGGCTGTTTTTTTTCCAACAAAACACAAAACAACAACAACAAAAAAAGTTTTGCGTTAGCAAAATGTTTATTTCCCACTCTGACTGTAACACTTAACATTCAGTGTGCTCGTTTCAGAATTTGCCAACCAAATATCCCCACAAGGATAGTAAAACCTGAAATTAACTACACTGGCAGGACCAGCAAACATTTAATAAACATACTAAATCATGAAAATCTAAAAATATTTATGTGAGGGGGAAATTCAAGTGAGGGAGATCAAAAATATCATTAGCTCAGTATAAAAACAACAGTAGTCAAATGAAAGTCTCCATCCTCATGTGCCTCGGTCTAACGCTCTGACCCCGTCTCGCTCTTTTTATATATCTCCGTGGATGAGTTGATATCAAAATAGCGATGAGCCACGGAGAAATACGGTATTTGCATCTGGGAAGAGTGATCAGTAAATGATGCATGTAAGTCCACATAATGAACTCAAATCCCTCAAACAGACCTCTTAAAGACATTACCATCCCCTACACACACACATCTATCACTGTTCACTTTGGGTTTTCAGACACTCAGTGTCGAGTCTGTTGCTTTGATAGGAGAGCAGCTGTTTTACACAGAATAGAGTGTGAGAAAAAGCTCATCGGTGCATATTGAAGTTGCCATATTGCAGACTTTAGGTTATAATGTTAGTCAAAGTGTCTTGCACCAAAACAGCCATAAATTTCTCACCTCTTTAAATCTTAGAATTAAACAGGCTGTTTTTGCTACTGTACCTTTAAGACTTCTAAATGTAAAAAGTCTCTGTTTTTGATACTGTTATTACCAAAAAGATTAAATGTCTAGTAATTTTGGTTATTATTTAATCTGCAAAAAATTCAGGGTTTCAATTTTGCTCTATAATTCAGACTTTTGACTAAATTACAGTATAACTGTTACAATAACGGCATAATGCAGTTCACTTTGCAACTAAGAGGAAGTTTCTGTAACTTATGCCACATTGTTCTGTACTGTAAATAATGCAGAAGAAATTTAACTTGTTTGTTGACTTTCTAGTCAAAGTTTGGCCTGAATATTGCTCAGACAGCACAAAACAAGAGTACGCATTTGTGCTCGAGCCAATCTGTTGGTTTCTTAAATAATGAATTAATTATAATATATATATATATATATATATATATATGTGTTAATCATTGTTAAAATTCTATGTACAAATATAAATATTCATATTTCTTTTCATTATTCATTATTTATAATTTTACAAATAGAATTACTTTGAATATAATATTATGTATTCTAATAAATAAATCCATTACATCTCTTATATAGACCTAAAACTCATGGGTGTATCCCAACAGATCTGTTATCAGGAGAACAGAAAGCTATTAGTTGTATCAGTTTAGGGATGTAAAATCCCTCCTGAGTGTCATGAAAATGAATTCTGGGCATCTGGAACAGGCTGATCGCTGTGGCTAGAAGGAAACAAAACCATCCGGAGTGGGAACCGGCTGAGCCCAGAGCTAAGACACAAATGAGAGACAGACAGGTAAAAGACCAACACGTGTGTGATTCATTTGACTGGACATGCACAAAGACCTGAGAGCTCCTGTTACTGCTCTGACAGCTTCTTTTTTTCCAGGGTTAACAGTAGAGTCTGGAACAGACAGGAGCTGGAGAGGAAACAGGGAGCAGAGAGAGAAAAACAGGCTGAGAAAGAGATAGTGAATAGAGGGAGGATGAAGGAGAGAGCTGCATTCCTGTGGTCTCAGCTACAGCGCTGCAATGACTTAAATGTAACGTTGCTTCAACGCTGGCTGAACTGGATGCTTTACAAAAGAAATAAAACAGCAGGGCACGTCTGCTATACCAATCACACACACACACACACATAAACGCAAACACAAACACATCTCTGACCCATTCATTGCACAAAGCCTTGTTTTAAAACCTAGAGAGCTGCCTACACAGGCATCATTTAAAGGTATCATAAGTGCTCTAGATATGAACGCATCATAATTATGCTGACTCCTACAATTCCTTAAAAAGTACTATAGTGGTACCATAGGACAGTGATGGTATTATATGGTAATACTATGGCACTATGAAGTACAACAGTTACTGAAATTCATGTGTCTTAAAGGTACTTTGAAGAATACTATTTTACTACATGGTACATGTCCAAAATATCATGATAGTACCATGGAACACATTCAAAATATCATGGTACATTTCCAAAAATAACATGATGCCATGGTACGATGGCGTTTTGGTGATCACGAGATTAAAATCATAATATTTTGAGAAAAAATTCAAAATTACGAGATTTACGCCGTAGCAATACGAGAATAAAGTCAAAATATTTTGAGAGTAAAGTCAAAATTACGAGACTAAAGTCACAGCAATATGAGAATAAAGTCGAAATATTTTGAGAATAAAGTCAAAATTATGAGAATAAAGTCAGCAATACGAGAATAAAGTCAAAATATTTTGAGAATAAAGTCAAAATTACGAGAATAATGTTGAAATATTTTGATAATAAAGTCAAAACTACGAGAATAAAGTCGAAATATTTTATTATTTTTGATATATATTTTGACTTTATTCACGTAATTTCAACTTTATTCTCAAAATATTTTGACTTTATTCTATATTTAATCTAAATATTTTGAGAATAAAGTCAACATTACGAGAATAAAGTCATAGCAATACAAGAATAAAGTCAAAATATTTTGAGAATAAAGTCAAAATTCCGAGAATAAAGTAGAAATATTTTGAGAATAAAGTCAAAATTATGAGAGTAAATTTGATATATTTCATTATTCTTGAAATATTTCCACCTTATTCTCATAATTTCAACTTTATTCTCAAAATATTTTGACTTTATTTCTTGTAATTTGGACTTTATTCTCAAAATATTATGACTTTAATCTCGTCATTGTAGATTTTTTTAAAAATTTTTTAACGTGGCACTAAAATGTTGTCGTACCATGGTACTACATGGTATATGAAAGAACCATGGTACACATCTAAAATACCATGGTTGTACTATGATATATGTCCAAAACACCACAGTGATACAGAATACCATGGTAGTACCAGAGTTAAACTGCAAAGACCATGGCAGTACCATGGTATGTATCAAAAATACCATGGTAGTAACATGGATCATGTCTAAAATACAATACTGCCATGGCACATGTCCAGAATATAGTAGTACCATGGTATACATCCAAAATTCCAGTAGCACGTAGAAGTCTAAAACACAATGGCAGCAAAATGGTACTTTTTGTAATGCAATCCCAGAAAGCTTTGCAACAAACTGTCGCAGTTATGAAATATATCCAATATGGCAGATGAAGCATAAAAACTGTTGATTATAAATGAATTCATAACAATAAAAATATATAACAAATAAAAATAAAATTATTTTATACCAGAAATGTTTGTGCTATATGTATTTATGCTTATTAGTGCATCATGTTCTTCTCAACTATACTGAAATCAGTACAGATTTGCTAACTAAGCAGAGCGTTCCAAATCAGTTGCTACTTTATAAGGAAGTAGGCAGCTGGACAGCTTACTAGGTTTTGGAATAGGGCTCTTTTCTCTCTTTTTGCATTCCATCTCTCTTCATCTATCCTTTAATTCCCTGCATATTTCTTAAATTTCTCTTCTCCTCTTTCCATCGTTCGGCTTGTACCTATCAATTTCCTCAGTTCTTGTCTTGATCTTTAAGGGAACGTTTCTCTTTCTCTGTGTCTACTGAAGAGTGATGAGCCACGCTGGTCTATATTGAGCTGTGTGTTTGTGTGTGTATCTACTTTTAGAGTCCTTCTAAAGCCCAGTCAATCCATCTTACAGACGACAGGGAGGGCAGAGTTTGGGTCAGAACATTCGCTTCTCATCCTCTCATGAACTCCCTCTCTCTCTTTCTGTCTCATGCCATCTCTCGTTCTTCGAGCGGGCCTCGTTCCACGAAAGACCACGCGTTCAGGCTAACCTCATGTTTGGAACTTAAGCTTGTCATCAAGTTTGGATCTAAGTAATTGCTTCCTTTGCAGGCTAAAGTTGGCTTTGGACTGTTCCGCAGGCTTAATTTTTACTTTGTCTCAGAAATAGCACCGCCAAACTGCGGCTCGTTAGTTAACAGATACTGCAGATGTTCGTTTTGGAAGTGGAGAGAATAGTTTGGTTGATTGCTGTTATCTATCAGATGACAGAAGTCAGATGTAAAAACACTGCTAATCACTTTCAGAGGTTTCTTGGACGTGTCATCTGTGCTGCAGACACCGATCAACATTACTGGGGGCGATTTGATGAAGAGAAAGAAGTTGCTTTACACTTGCTTTAAAGAACCAGTTTTCTGGTCACTACAGATAAAACGACAGACAGACGGACAGACGGGTGGGCAGATGGATTAGAATTATAGAACGATAGAACGATACAACTATAGAATGATAGATAGATAGATACAGTATCTCACAGAAGTGAGTACACCCCTCACATTTTTCTAAATATTTTATTATATCTTTTCATGTGACAACACTGAAGAAATGACACTTTGCTACAATGTAAATTTGCTGTCCCCTCAAAATAACTCAACACACATCCATTAATGTCTAAACCGCTGGCCACAAAAGTGATTACACCCCTAAGTGAAAATGTCCAAATTGGGCCCAATTAGCCATTTTCTCTCCCCAGTGTCATGTGACTCGTTAGTGTTACAAGGTCTCAGGTGT